>PISX010005692.1:17486-105187 GCA_004024625.1 Mellivora capensis | reverse complement strand
ACAAAAGTCGGGTATTCATCCTTTCTGATGGAGGCATCATACTCCATAGGGTATATGGACCACATCTTCCTTATCCATTCGTCCGTTGAAGGGCATCTTGGTTCTTTCCACAGTTTGGCAACTGTGGCCATTGCTGCTATAAACATTGGGGTACAGATGGCCCTTCTTTTCACCACATCTGTATCTTTGGGGTAAATACCCAGTAGCGCAATTGCAGGGTCATAGGGAAGCTCTATTTTTAACTTCTTGAGGAGCCTCCACACTGTCCTCCAGAGTGGCTGCACCGACTTGCATTCCCTTTAATTCTTAAATACAAATGAGCCCCTGGAATTCAGGGACAAAAACTTTCAAAGGTATGACTCTTGCAGGGTCAGAAGTTACTGTTGAAAATAGCCCTTTCCTAATTAGACCTGTAAAGTGTCCACATGTTACACTCTGAGGCTTAGAAATGAGATTTTAAATTCCTAATTATCTGCTGACTTACAATTTGCCACTACAATATCACTGAAATATAATTATTGTTCTCTCTGAAAATAATATTACAGAGTTGCCAAAGGAGTCAGCCAGATGCGGACCCTTGAGGAGCGTGAGCCCTCGTGAGCAGTTTTGGAAGTCGATTCAGGAGGAAGCCCGTGAAACAGAAAGCAAACAAAAGCTCTAGAACATAAAATTTAAAAGTGCGTATTTTTCCCATTTGTTTTTTCTGGGTTTTGATAAGTGTTTTCAGTTTCTAGCAGCTAGTTCTGGAAAGTACTGATGTAATCTGCTTCCAGTTAGTTCAACCTTACAGGTGAGATGTTTTTGAAGAGATTGTCAAAGCGTCTTTTTGAAACTATGTTGATTTCAGTATAATTTTTTAAATAAATAGACCCTGTAAAATCGTACTTACGTGGTTGATATTTCCTTTAGTGAACTAACATCCTTGACAGCAATCATCAAGAACCAAATCCAAATCGCAGAGTCAGAAAACACTGCACATTTTTTCCCTCAGGACCCGGGCTGCCTCTCTCACCAGAGTGAGGAAAGTCATTTCAATAAATGCTGGGCATTTCCTTCTTGCTAAGTCTTTTGCACAAAGACATGCGATAAGTAGCTGGGGGATGAAAAGCCAGTGTTCCCAAAAAGTGTTTGAGGTGTGAGAACATGAGATTTTAAAGTAGGGCTGCAAGAAATGTTGTGAGTTGAATTTACTTTGTCGAGTCCCGTAACACCGGTCATATCCCACTGTGGGTTTCATCCCAGTGGTACCACGGATGCTTATGGAAGCGCAGCTGTTACACGCGCAGGGGACGCCAGCGAGGGGAGAGCGAGTGAAACCCAGCCAACACCGCTGGCTCACGGTGCATTCAGGTGAATGGGTTGGATCAAGCAGCCCGTGGAAGAGCTTCATAGGGTCTGTAGATTAATGCTACCTTCTCCGAGGTCTGTCGTGCTCCAGGATGAGCGACGTCCTCCCGGATTCTTGCCCAAGTGTTCATTAAATGTTCACCATGCCAGCCACTGGTGTCGGCGGTGTTGGTACTCGGTGAACATAACCGACTGATATTTACACATTCTTCTTTGGGCAAAATGCTAACACAAAATATGTTTAGGTGAGCACCATCTTTTACTAACTATGCATTCACATTACTACCTCGCATGAATATTCTAGACTCTCTTCCCTAATCTGTGCTCTGGGTCTTACAGACAATGTTATCTTTCACATTACCCCAAATATTGTTATGTGCTGCTTCCATAAAAATGTCTAAAGATGTTTGGTTCCAACTTGTAGATTTCTTCCATAATTTGTGCACTTAACCCATTTAACAAACAAAGTCAACTTCCAGAGAAGATTTAAACATTGTTAATAAAGTAACTTTTTTTTTTAAGAACAGAAAAATTCAAGGGCAAATTGTGGTGAGGTGTGTTGGAGCAAAAGGGCCTGTCACTTTTTTTTTTTTTAAGATTTTATTTATTTATTTGACAGAGAGAGAGAGAGATCACAAGTAGGCAGAGAGGCGGGGGGGGGGGGGGGGGAGCAGGCTCCCTGCTGAGCAGAGAGCCCGACTGGGGCTGGATCCCAGGATCCTGGGATCAGGACCTGAGCCGGAAGCAGAGGCTTTAACCCATTGAGCCACCCAGGTGCCCCGGGTCTGTCACTTTTTCATGTGCCCATGGAACTCCCAAAGAATGAAGAGTGGGGTGGTGTGGGAAGCCTGTTGAGAAAGCTCCTCCACCTGGGAATTCAGAGCTCCCCAGTGTAAGGAAGCAAGGAAGGGCAAAGGAGGGACAGTTTGGAGCCAGTCATTGGGGTATGAATGGCTTCTGGCTGTTCACTCTGACCTGCCTATTTATATACATAAACGGAACTTAAAGCCTGGGAACACACAGACTGTGGATCTTTTTGAGTGGACACAGAAACTGGGATATCTGAATGAAGGTTTTAAATTAGAGATAGAAGGAATAAAAAAATCAGAACAATGGTTCTCACTCTTGAGAGCAAATACGTGTGCAGGTGACATAGGGAGGTTCTGTGGTGAGCAGGGAAGAGTATCTGCTGTCAGAACATTTCTTTCCACCATTAGCAAGTGCTCTGTGTTTCCTGATAGATCAGTGTAATGAGATGTCCTCAGCACTGGGAATCTCTGTGATCATCTGGCAATCATAGAGCTGTTGCAGTCGTCAGACTAGACCTCCGTACGTGACGTCAAGTTAGCGACCTGCTCATAAACATTCACAAAAGGAAAATAGTAACATTTTCTGGAACATGCAGGACCTTGTTCCAAATACAAATGCTGTTTGCCATAATTTTGGAATATTTAAATACTACATATAAAATGTGGTTTTTGACTCTACCAAAATAAGTTTAGTTTTTCTTGGAATTTTAAGGATTGAAGCATCCTGATATAATTTTTGATTTCTATACAGTGATAAATAAAAAATCTACCAGCACTTGTGCATATAAATAATAGTATTAAATATGGAAATACCAGAATAAATTTTGAAAGAAAGGACTGTAAATTTCCAGTTTTGTGCCAAAAGGATGAATTTATTGTTCAAATGTTAAACTTGATCTTAAATATTAAGCAATTTATCCCAATGTGAATTCATATTCTATTCCATTTACAGGGTAATGGAAATTTATAATATCAAATGCTACATTGTATTACTACATAAGTGGGTGAGTCCTTGATAACTTTAAAGTATTTCTTTCCAGTGTCTATTCCTAGACCCTGGGCTGCTCCTAAGACAAGAGAAACCCGGCTGATGGTCAAGGCCGATCAGAGGGAAGAGGTAAGGTTTCTCATATTGATGAAAAATGTATTTCCTAACACTCTGTTTTAAATTCACTAGGGAATATCTTTTGTGTGTTTACTATTCTCCATGATCTTTAGTTACTTAGAATTAAAATATTCATTTCAGCCAAGTGGTGAGTGTAATAAGCATGTTTACATTCTTTTTTTTTAAGATTTTATTTATTTATTTGAGAGAGAGAGAAGGAGAGAGAGAGCATGAGAGGGGAGAGGACTGAGGGAGAAGCAATCTCCCTGCCGAACAGGGAGCTGGATGTGGGACTTGATCCTGGGGTTCCAGGATCATGACCTGAGCAAAAGGCAGTTGCTTAACCAACTGAGCCACCCAGGTGCCCCGCATGTTTACATTCTTATTTTTACTCAAAGTAATGCTTTGCATAATCCAAATAGTTCTTACTTGGGTGACCTAAAAGAGGAAAGTCATGGTCCCTGCCCCTGAGACTGCATCTGGGGAGATAAAACCTATTAAAAATGGCACAAAGAGAGTAACAAAATCACCAAGGAGGTGATTTTTTTCCCCCACAGGTTTGGAGAGGAAGAAAATAAGTTATGCTCGTTCCTTATTATATAAAACCAGGGGTAAAACAAACGAAGGAGTTTCTTTTTTTTTTTTTCAATTTTTTTTTACTTTTCAAATTTATTTATTTATTTGACAGGACAGAGAGAAAAACAATGAGAGAGGGAACACAAGCAGGGGGAGTGGGAGAGTAGGAGTGAGAACCAGGCTCCTTGCTGAGCAAGGCTCGATTCCAGGACCCCGGGATCATGACCTGAGCTGAAAGCAGATGCTTAACCCACTGAGCCAGCCAGGCACCCTGAGCCAAGGAGTTTCCTGACACAGCAGGTTTAGCATGGTCTGCAACGGTTTGCTTTTCTAGAAAGGAGAGTCCCTGTCCCGGTGTGTGGTGTGTGTCTGGTCTCCTGAGCTGGTTTTAGCTGGTGTGGCTCTTGAAGTCACCGGCTGTGGTCACGGGGGTTGGGGGCGCATTTCTTTTGGCTGGTGCTGCCCATTGTTCTTCCTTAGCTATTCTGTGCATCTCCATTCCTTCCCCAAGTGGTGTTTTGCCTGTTATTCCAAAGGCACAATTTGGAAATTAAAGACAGAAGGATCTAGGATAGAAATAGTGAATATTATGAAATGCATTTTTGTACCCGCATGTTACGTTAGATTTCAGCACTCAGATAACTCCTTTGCCTTGGTTCATAGTGCTGGATTTTGTTGCTATTGTTGCATATTTGCACCTGGCAGCAGCAATGGAGGGAGAGCTCCATCTTGGCATAAGAAAATCTGGGTCCAACTCATTTTGTTCCTTTAAAGTGGTCTGAGCATGCCGTCAGCCTCTTGAGCTCACCTAGAAACGATGATGATGATGCCTACTTTGTGAGCAGAACCCAGCGTGGAAGTGCCTGGCACAAATCTGTTTAAAGACAAAAAGGAAGACTGTTTGCTGTTTAAAGTGTGTTTTATTTTGTTGTGAATTGTTTCATCATTCTTTTTTCTAAACAACCTGGTAGGTTGTGTCCTGAACTTTTCCTTGACCAGAAAATCATTGGGGCACAGCCAGCCACAGCACACCGCTCAGTGTGCCCTCCTGGATGAGGGGGGAAGGCCCTTCGCACCTGGGTGCAAGAAGCACATCACTCTCAGTCTGCTAGACAGGGTAGCATTTGGGGGCCCCTTTGTCAGATGGTTGGAGATGGCTGAAAGTTTAATTTGCAGCAAACATTTGTCTTATTTATGTACAGCATTCTCTGTAGGGAAGACAACATGGTCTCATGATTCCAGACTCAGAAGTTCCATTTTACACCTTTCTATCAAGATAAGTCTTACATATTGAACTAGGAAAGATGGTTTTCTCAGTTAATGTTAGAAGTGTGGAGCTTTTGGGGAAAAAAAATAATCACTATCTGCCCGAAAGTAAGGCTTCAGTGTCTGTGGAAAAATTGAAGAAATTACAACTGTCTTTGATGCGAATGATTTCTGGCCACTCCCTCTATTCAAAGAGGAACTGAAAGCACGCTCTTTGTCCACACAACCATGCACATGTACAGAAGCAGTCCTGCTCCCGTGGTGGAAGTCTGGTAGGCAACTTATAGGATTTCATGCACGTTTTAAGGCAAAGATGAAAATGTCATTCCCTTTGCAAAAGAAAGCTGGACTGCATAGTAAAGCTCTAGAACTTCTACACCGGGGAGACTCAAACAGGTTTACCTGAGCCTGGGAAGACATGTGTAAGGGGAGAGTAAGGGTCTTCAGAGACTTGGGGTTCGCATGTGGGTTTCATATTATTTCATATTCCAAAAAGCATATTTCAGATGTATTTCATGTTTTTCCTAAGTAGATTCAGAGACCAGAGTAGGGCCCAAGGGAGGGAGTTACAAAGAAGTAAATTTCAGGTTCAATATGAGATGGCATGTATTTAATGACTAAAGGTACCCTTGCTCTAAGCTAAGTTTGGGTAACTTGGAAGTATGTAAGCCTAAACCGGGCACCACCACCCACCTTTCCCCTATCCTACCACCCTCCCTACACCCCCATACCAGGGATTTTGGTTTTTGAGAGAAGTTTACTTAGCCAGATGCTAATGTTCCTCCCAATTCAAAGTGTATAATCATCTGGATACAGAGAGAAAAACAACTAGAAAATAATACAGGACGTGAAAAACAAACGTACTGTGTAGAAAACTATTCAGAAGACTGAGTATAGATGCTAGTTTATAAACCTGAAGCCACATTACACATGCAAGTGCTTGTTAATGTGTAATGAGTTTTTTTTTAAAGATTTTATTTACTCATTTGACAGAGTGAGACAGCGAGAGAGGGAACACAAGCAGGGGCCGTAGGAGAGGGAGAAGCAGGCTTCCCGTGGAGCAAGGAGCCCGATGTGGGGCTCGATCCCAGGACCCTGGGACCATGACCCGAGCAGAAGGCAGACACTTAAGGACTGAGCCACCCAGGCACCCCTGTTGATGTGTAATGATTAATTAGAGTTTTCCATTTTATAGCTTTTCAGGAGATGTTAATATTATTTTGTAGATGAAAAAAATCGCTGCTAAATTTAAATCAGACTGATTTGGCATCAGTGTGCGCTATCCCAGTGCCACGGGAAAAGGCTCCAGAGAAGAGACTCAAAACTAAAAGTGTCCTAATTAAATAGGACAATAAGAAAAAAAGGGTTTAAGCTTATATATGTCTTGAAGGTTTATGCCTTTGAGAGAGAGAACAAGTACAAGTGGGGGAGAGGTAGAGGGAGAAGGAGGGAGAGGATCTCCCTGAGCACAGAGCTCAGACCTGAGATCAAGACCTGAGCCGAAACCAAGACTCGGATGCTCAACTGACTGAGCCCCCCAGACACTCTGGGTTTTTAGCTCATACTAAAGCAATAAGATGTAGGCGAGGCGAACAACAAAAATAGTAACAGCACATATTTAATATGACATGTCAAGTGCCACACCTGGATTATATCAATTAATCTTCACACAAACCCTGCGAGACGATGCACTGCTGTTTTTTAGTAAATCCGTTTTGCAGATAAAGAAATGGAAATTTAGGATAATTAACAACTCACTCGCACAGGGCACCCAGTTAACATGGCACAGACCCTGAATCCAAACCCAGCCTACCTCCAAGGCCTGTTGACCTTGCCATGCCTATCTACGGCGCAGCACGGTCACCAGAGAACATGCAGCAGATGTACAGAGAAGCCCTTCCTTGTGACCAGGGAGCAACAGTCCACCAATTTCGTTATTAATGTGTATTAGTAAAGTGACATAAATTACATTACAAGAAAAGACAACCACAGACCAATATCTCTCATAAACATAAATGTAAAAATTCTCAACAAAATAGTAGCAAATCAAACCCTCCAAAACATAAAAAGAATTATATACGATAACCATTTGGGATCTATCCCGGGTATCTAAGGCTGGTTCAACATTTGAAAATCAATTGATGTATTTCAATATGTCGAAAGACTGAAAAACAAAAATCACACGATCCTATCAGTAGATGCAGAAGAAACAATTGACAAAATCCAACACTCATTCATGATTAAAAAAAAAAAAAACCCTCTAAGTAAAGTAGAAATAGAGGGGAATTTCCTCAACTTGATAAATATCTACAAAAACATACAGTTAAGTTCACACTTAATTGTGGGAAACTCAAGGCTTTCTCACTAGGATCAAGTACAAGGCAAGTGTCCCTTCCCATCATACTTTTCAGCATTGTACTGGAAGTCCTTATTTACGCAATTAGATAAGAAAAGGAAATAAAAAGTATCCAGATTGACAAGAAAGACAAAAAACTATCTTTGTTCACAGATGACATGATTATCTATGCAGAAAATTGAAAGAATGGGCAAAAAAACCCTCCTGGAACTAATCAGTAATTATAGTATAGTTGCAGGATATAAGGCTAATATACAAAAGTCAGTTGTTTTACCATTGGCCAGTAATGAACAGTAAAATTTGAAATTAAAAACACAGTACCTTTACATTAGCATCCCTGCACCACCCACTCAGAAAAAAAAAAAAAAAAAACAAAGAAATACTTATGTATTAGAGTTAGGTATAAGTCTAACAAAATATGGACAAATTCTTTTTTTAAAAAAGATTTTATTTATTTATTTGACAGACAGAGATCACAAGCAGACAGAGAGGCAGGCAGAGAGAGAGGAGGAAGCAGGCTCCCTGCTGAGCAGAGAGCCCGATGCGGGACTCGATCGCAGGACCCTGGGATCATGACCTGAGCTGAAAGCAGAGGCTTTAACCCACTGAGCCACCCAGGTGCCCCTGGACAAGTTCTATATGAGGAAAACTACCAAGTTCTGACAAACAAAGTCAAAAGAACTAAATAGAGAAAGATACCATATTCATGGATAGGAAGACTCAGTAGTGTCAAGATATCAGTTCTTCCAATTGGTCTGTAGATTCAGGGCAATCCCAAGCAAAATACCAGCTAGTATTTTATCAATAACAACAAGCTATTTCTGAAGTTCATATAGAAAGCAGAAGACCCAGAATACTTAATACAATATTGAAGGAGAATAACTTGGAAGACCGACACTACCCTACGTCAGTACTTAACTATAAAGCTACAGCACTGAAGACAGTGAGGTAGTGGAGAAGAACAGACAAACAGATCTGTGGAAGAGAGTAGAGAGCCCAGAAACAGACCCACGTGAATTACTCGGCTGGAGCAGAAGCAATACAACAATGGAGCAAACAGAGCCTTTGCAACAAGTGGAGCTAGAACAACTGGAGATTTGTATGAAAAAAAATGAATCTAGACACAGACCGTACACCCATCATGAAAGTTAATTCGATGCATTCTATACTTAAGTCTAAATGCAAAACTGTAAAACTCCTAGAAGAGAACAGAGGAGTAAACCTATATGGCATTTTAGATACAACACCAGAGGCATTGTCCACAAAAGAGCTAATTGATAAGATGGTCTTTATAAAATTAAGAACTTCTACACTATGGGGTACCCAGGTGGCTCTGTTGGTTAAGCATCTGACTCTTGATTTTGGCTCAGGTCATGATCTCAGGATCGTCGGATGGAGCCTTGCATTGGGCTCCGTGCTGCACATAGAGCCTCCCTGAGATTCTCTCAGTCTCTCCCTCTGCCCCTCCCCACTTGTGTTCTCTCTCCCTTAAAACAAACAAACAGAACAAAACAAAAAAAGCTTCTACTCTGAAAGACAATGCCGAGAGAATTTAGAAGACGATCCATAAGATGGGAAGAATACGTTTGCAAAAGACACACCTGATAGTGGACTACAATCTAAAATATACGAAGATCTCATAAGACTCAAGAATGTAAGAAAACAACCCAATTTAAAAATGGACCAAAGACTGTAAGAGACCCCCTCACCAAAGAGATATACAGATATAAACTAGGAGAAGGTGTTCTGTATCATATGACGTTAGGGAAATGCAAATTCAAGCAATGAGACACCACAACACACTGATTAGAGTGGCCAAAATCTGAACACCGACAACACTAAATGCCGACAAGGATGTGGAGCCAGAGGAAGTC
Organism: Mellivora capensis; assembly: GCA_004024625.1. NCBI lineage: Eukaryota > Metazoa > Chordata > Mammalia > Carnivora > Mustelidae > Mellivora > Mellivora capensis. Next base: position 95,854 of record PISX010005692.1, on the reverse strand, counting down.
TCATTCACTGCTGACGGGAAAGCAAAATGGTGCAGCCACTGTGCAAGACAGTTTGGCCATTTCTTACAAAACTAGGCATGCTCTCGTCATACGATCCAGCAATCACGCTTTTCATTAGTTACCCAAAGGAGTTGAAAACCTATGTCCACAAAAGCCTGCACACAGACGTTCATAGAAACTTCATAATTGCCTAAACTTGGAAGCGACCAAGATGTCCTTCAGTAGGTGATGGTCCCTTCAGGCAATGGAATACGATTCCGTGCTAGAAAGAAATGCACTATCAAGCCACGAAAGACATAGAGGAACCTTAAATGTGTATTATTAAGTGAAAGAAGTTAGTCTGTTAAGGCCACGTACGGTGTGATTCCAACTATAAGACATTCCGGAAAAGGCAAAACTATGGAGACAGTGAAAAGTTCAGTAGTTGATGGGGGGTGTACAGGGAGCAATAGGCTGAGGAAAGAGGAGCTCTAGGGCAGTGAAAATATTCTGTTTGATATGATGACGTTGAATATACGTCATTCCACGTTTGTCCAACCCCCAGAATGTGCAACATCAAGGGTGCCAAGGCAAACTATCGATTTTGAGTAAAGTACGTTCATCCTTAGTAACAAATGTCCCTCTTTGGTGAATGTTGTTGATTATGAGGGAGCCTCTGGGATGTCTCTGTACCTCCCTCTCAGTTTTGTTGTGAACCTAAAACTGCTCTAAAAGCAAAGTCTTCATTAAATACAAAACAAAACTACAAACCATAGAACACAACATTTATATGTATGCTGAAAATAAAATGACTACTTTCTAAACTTTCCAATTAAAAAAGACAATATAATGTGACTCTGAAGTCTGCCGGTCCCTTCCTAATCATTGCTTTTTGCTAGATGGAAGTATTTTCACAGAAACCTTTCTGCAGAAGGACCCTTCAGGTGAATTCGGAACTCGGTGGGTGCAGCTCGCACCTAGCTGTGAGAAAGCCTCCCGGCCTTTTATCTGGCCTTTGGGTCTCTGTTGGCCACGGAGCTCCTGTTTGGTTTGCTTGCATTAAGGCAAACACATCTTTGACTCCACATTGTTACTCAGTAGCTGGCCAAGGAGGAGAGTGTTCACAGGAAGGCGAGAAAAAAATAAAACTGAAATGAGGCAAGACCGTTTTTAACAGGAGAAGGAGAAGTGCCACTTGAAATTACATCCAAAATGAATTTAAGGTGATTGCTCCAACAGCTTGTCAACAGAGAAGACAGACAAGTGTAGACAAGCCATGCTTTAGAGGAGTGACAGTGGAGAAAATTAAAGAAAAGTGGGAGAAAGGGTGGAATGTATCTGTGGATTCCCGTGTGCCCAGATTTACAGTTTTGGCTGGGTAGTTTCACATTTTCTTTCTAAAACCGCGTGGCACAGAGTTGTGGTTTTATCAGCAATGTGATCCAAGAGGGTGCGTGACCATGGTCGCCAGTGTGAGGGGCTGCATGAAATTTAAGCACCCGGCCGTAATTACTTGAACTTCAAAAATCCTGGAAAGAATGCCTTCGAAATCCTGAAACTAGGTCATGTGGTTTGGGGGCAGTTCAGGCTCGTGTGGCCATGGGACCCCTCTGAGCCACCACTAGCCACCTGCCAGAAACTCAGACAATAGAGCTTTGAGCAGAGTGGGCTCGGGGTTTGGCTCGCCACAGAGCATAAATGTCCTGCGGTGGGAGCTGCCCCCTTCGAAGTCCAACGTCGGGCTGCTGATTGAATTATGTTGGGAGTTCACTTTCCACTGATCACCAAACACTCTCTTACCACCGTTTGGCTGTTGTATATTACCAAATAGTTCCGCACAGACCTTGCCTTTCAGAGATGGAGCAGCTGGGCTTTCCATGGCTTGGAAGCCACTCGGAAGCTCTAGGACCAGCCTGTTAAGTCCTATTGCTGCAAATCAGCCTCTCTGCCCAGCCCCTTCGCCTCTGGACACTGCACCAGGGACCAGGGCGCGGCACTCGAGCGATGAGGGGATGGTACACCGCACGAGCATGGGAGTATTAGCAAATCGGGACATTCTGGGCATGTGCTGGGACAGATTCTGCCCCTTATCAGACACCAGACACCCAATCCCTTACCACACACTGGGTCAGCCAGAGCGGCCCTGACCAGCCCAGCACCTACTGGGAGCTTCTTAGAAATGCAAATTCTCTGTGCAACTCTGAGGTGGGGCCCAGCTGTCCGGTTTCAACAAGGCCCCTGGGATTCTGATGCAGCTGGAGTGTGAGAACCAGGCCCTCCGCAGTAGCCCCCACTTGGGGTTTTGTGGTCTGGATTAATTGTTTGGCTCTTGGGTCTGCTAGAGAGGGACTGCCCCACTCTCAGTAATGACCCCAGGGCTTGCGTCTGAAGGCAGGTGTTCTCTACCTTGTGCAGGGGACCAGAGGGTGGGGTTAGGGATGGGGACCCCACCCATGCCTTGCTGCAGCACCCTGACAAGCCCAGGCGGCCTGGGCTCTGAGCTCTTTCTTCCCTGGCGGGGGTGGATTTGCCCTGGCTGGGCACCCGGTGACCAGGGGCACACATCTGTGAGAAATTCATTTGTGATTAAGCTTTCTGCTCTGCGCTGAGGCTAGCTAGGACTTTGTTAGCCCCGAGCTTAAGCCCCTGGGATCCAGGGGTGAACCTGCTAAGGGGCATCTCCTATGGCCCAGCCCGGGGAAGACAGGGGAGGAGACTTATCTTTGTGGTGTGAACAAGCTTTTGTGTGAATCGGCTGTTTAGCACTTCCTAGAATTTGGGTCCCACTGAACACAGGGCAGGGACCAACACTGGTTCCTGGAGGAGCTGGCCTGTGCATTGCACACAACCGGCGTGCTCGGTAGGCCTCCTTCCGCGTGTTTGATCCCGTGTTAGCAAGACCAGCCGGGGCGTGCAGAGCCCCTGTGCGACAGAGGAATCCCAGCGAGCTTTCGGAGCACACGGCTGTCTTCAGAGTTGTGCCCGACATTTGCTGTGTTGTGCAGGTAACTGCGACTGTGGACCCATGTCTTCACCCTCCGTAGCACGAGATTTAGAACTGGTGCCCGTCAGGCTCCAGACCCACATCACGGCAGGTGAGCGGGGGAATTAGGCGGAGGACAAGGAAGGGGAGGCGAGGAGAGCCAAACACGGGAAAAGAGGAGCATCTGTGGCCCCTCGTAGAGAATGTTACAGAGAGATTTCTTAAAAGGGAGATTGTGGAGGCCCCGCGGCCAGCTCAGGGCCCTGGCATGGCCATTCATGCCAGAGAATGAACAAACTGCCGGTTTTCAAAGCTCCAGACCTGAACCTCAGTGTTCCGACTCGGAATAAAGACCATCTCAGAAGCGACATGTTCGTGGGCATATAGCAGGTGCCAGGTAAGAGTCACCGACTGAGTGAAGGACTCCGAGGGAAAACCAAAGGAGTCACGGAGCTGGTTCCCCCATGAGGCAGACGGAGCCCCAGCTGGAGTCCTTGGAAATGAGCATCGTGGTTCTGGGCCCAGAGCTCGGGCGGGAGCTGCCAGGAAGGGGTCGGGAGCGGCAGCGATGGGCTGCGGGGAGGAGTCTGTCACCCGCCCACCTGGGCAGACATGTGTAACCTGGCTGCCCGGGCAGGCAAAGGCCGTTCTCCCTAGGGGAGTGTCCAGGGAGATGTGAATGTGAACTTGGAGTCCCTGGGACGCTACCCTCACGAATTCTCCCCAGTGACTGCTTTCCCGTTCTGTGTTGTGTCCCCTTCGTGAGCAAATAAACAGAACCTGCTTCCTGGGAATGAGAAGGTCGGGGTCTACTGATCAGCTTTCAGAAGGAAACCACCATCCGCGTTCGCCTCCTAGAACTGCTTGAGGACTCTGGAAGAGTCTTTGGTCCTGAGTCTTTTGGTCCCAGCGGCTGCCTTATGGTCTTCGCACCTGTACGTGCAGTTGTAAAGAATCCCTAATCCTCTGTGCACCCTTGGGGGACAGGTGACTCCCCACAGCTCTGTCACTCCCAGTGCTGGCACACATCTGAGTGTGGGAGCCTCTGCTGGGTCTTGGGAACACCTGTGTTGTCCTCTCAGACTGTGCACCTTCTGATGGAGGATTTGGACTATGTGTGGGCTGCTGCTTTGGGGAAGAATGAGCTGCCAGGTATGAAGTCGACTTTGGCCTTGACTTGTCTCTTTTGTCCCAGCTCCCACACGATGTCCACAGTTGTGTGGGCCTTTCCTTCAGAACATATCCGGGGGAAGCCACAGATAAGTTCTGCCTGTATCAGAACTCTGTGTAAACGGAGACAGACTCCATTCTGGGGACTCCGGAGCCGGGTATGACTGCCCACGTCCAAGCCGGGCTCACCTCTTATCCAAATCATCGCCCTTAGCTTCCAACACAACCATGGAGTCTAGTGTTAACACAAAGGCCAGATGAGTCCTCTGCAGTGTTTTAGACATTTGCTGCTGTGTAGCAAGTGCCCTGAGTTTAGTGGCTTCAAACAACATTATTATTTGTAAGGATTGGTTGGGGGTCAGGTGGAAGATACTTGTGTTGGTCTCCCCAAGGCTCAGCCATGCAGCTGCATTCAGCTGTGAGCTGGACTGACTCCAGTCCCTCCAAGATGGCCATAGACCTCTTCTTTCTTTCTCTCTCTCTCTCTCTCTCTCTCTCTCTCTCCCTCTTGCTCTCTGTCTCTTTTTACCTCCATTTCTGTCTCTATCTCTGTTTCTGTGTCTGTCTGTCTCTATTGCTCTATCTGTCTCTCTCCGGTTCTCTCTCTCTGGCAGGGCCGCTGTTTACTGAGTGGTGACTGTCTTCTAAGACGAAGGAAGCAGAAACAGATCATCCTCTTAGGACCTGGGCTGGAAGTCCCAGAATTTCGCTCTGTCACATTCTGAGTCAAAGCAAGTCACAGGGCTGCCCAGGTGCAAGGTGAGGGGACACCCATCCCACGTCCTCCCGGGAGCAGCCACAAAGATGAACAAAGACAGAGAGTTGGGCTGCCAGAGACGCAGCCCACTCCTGTGAATGTCCTTGAAAGACTCCGTGTGCTGTAGGAGCCAAGGAGACCCGTTTGTTTATGCGCTTGTCTGTCTGCCCACCGCCCTTCGCTGGACTGATTTCCTCGTGGACAGGCACAGCTATTCTTTTGTTCCCAATTGTCCTCCATGCCCAGAGCAGTGCCCATGAGTAGGAAGAGCTCAATGAATGTTTGTTGACTGAGTAGAGGAGAAATACAGAAGCACACTCAGGTTAAGTCATCGCATGTCTTCAGCTAACTGCCTGTGTTTAGAAGCACGTGGGCAGGTCGGACAGCATCACGGCACGGTCGATCATGGAGTACGTGAGACAGAAAGTACTGCCCTGGATCCGACTTGAGCTTTTGTGTTTAGAGCAAACATGCTGTCTGAAGAAGACTGCGTGGGCTCCCCCCGTGTGGCCAGTCGCTCCCAATGAGGGACACACTGTGGCAGGCCCGTGCTTGCTGACGGACCGTACCAGCGGAGCCCAGGCTGGGCCTGTTCAGTCCCAAGATTTACCAGAGAAGTTCCTTCACTCCTAACGAACTAGTCTCAACCTGTCAACCTGTCATCTCCCCTGGCACCTTGTTAACCTGTGAATTCCTATCAAGTGAGTCTTCTGGTTGGTAAACAAAGACACACCAGTTTTAAGATTAAAAATATATTGGAAAATATGGCAACAAAATATTTTTAGCTTTGATGGATGTCCAGTGCTGATTTTTTCCCTGTTATTGCCTTTGTCTGGGGGGAGTGGTGGATTAGGCCCCGACATGAAGTTAGTCTGTTCACAGAGCAGCACAGATGCTGCCGCCATTCCAGAAGCTTAGTCCCTGGCTGGCACTTTGTTCAACAACAGGGCCCTCAAGTCTGGGAGGGGACCCTTAGTTGTCATACCATCGGAGAGATATCTGCTCATGTTTTCAGTAAGATGGAAGAAAAAACATGTCACGGTGACATTGCATCCAGCGTCGTAGTGAGGAGGGATTCATGTGTCTAAATGTCAAGGGTACATAGGAACGTGGGAATGGTCTTTTGGAAGACCTTTACCTGGCCATTGTTCCCTCTCTCTCTCGGCACTGAAGCCTTCACAGTTTAGCTGCAAACTACCAGCCCACCCACATATCTACACACTCCGTTTTAGTAGACGCTCAATGTTGAAATCTTCATGTTACTTAAACCTAAATGGAAGCAATATTTGTTATTGGTTTATGGGGAATGGTAAAACTTCTCAAACTTCAAAAATGAAAAGATTAAAAAAATCACCATTATATCAAGTACAGACTAATTTGACTTTGCACACTTTTAATGAATCTGAAATTACAAAAAATATGTGGTCAGATTTTCTAATTATAAGTTATTTTTCTTGACAGCCTGTTGACCCACTCTTATTTTGGCTAGAACGCTGCACTGAAAGCATATTTAGATCTATTGAGGAACAATAAGTAATACAGCTTTGGATCCTTAGTGCTATGTTTTACAAATCTTGCCAATCACTAATATTGACCTAAAAGGACATTTTCAAGAACCAAAAATAATTTTCCTCTAAAAATGACATAAAATCATATACATTTTTGGTGCCGTATGTGCAGGCATTGTTATATGTGTGAATCTAGACCGATAGAAGGACTGTATTCGAGTGGGTAGAGTTATTTGAATTACCAAATATATATGTAAAACTATGTTTTTCACTCCAGAAATATCAAAATACATAACATTCCAAATAAGAGGTGTTTTATTTTTGTGAAATGTTTTGTACGATGAGGCCTCTGTCCACTGGAGCTGCTGCTCACGGGACTTGACTACTGGATGTTCTTTACAGGTCAGGGGCTCTTCCTTGGAATCAGCTGCCTGTCCACCCCAAGCCCAGGAGGGATCTCAGCGGCCCCTTCCCAGGGTAAGCGACTCTTCTGTGTGGTCTTGAAATCTGAAGGTTATTTATCAACTTGATAATAAAACCAGGACTCGATGTGGTGGAAAATGTGATTCCTTCTGCAGACATCAGCTGTAGAATCTGTGTGTGTGCGTGTGCGTGTGCGTGTGCGTGTGTGTGCGCGTGCCTGTGTGTGCGTGTGCGTGTGTGTGTGCGCGTGCCTGTGTGTGCGTGCCTGTGTGTGCGTGTGCGTGTGCGTGCGTGCTGAGATTGTGTACGTGAAAGTCTCTTCTCTGTGAAGATGAAACTGGGAGTGTGTTATCACGGTCCTTCCCGTGAGTGTAGCGTCCTACACCCGAGGGTGTCCGTCTCTGAAGGTCTAGTGCTACTTCTAAACTTGATCAAATATCATCGTCTATCCATCCCCCCACCCGTATATTCATCTACTGAAACCCCTTAGAGAATGCACCAAGAGATTCTGTGAGAGAGAAAGACAGGAACCAACTCCTCAGGTGACTCCTACTTTGGTAAATTTTTTAGCATTTATTGTTCTGCAACTTGATTTGGGTTTTGGAAGTAGTGGTAGAGTGATTTTTCACTGTGATAATGTAGGTGCAATTTAATTTTTTTCCCTTAAAAATAATTCCAGTATTGGAGCTCTTGGGTGGCTCAGTCTGTGAAGCATCAGACTCTTGATTTTCATTCAGGTCATGATCTCAGTCAGGATCATGAGATTGAGCCCCGTGTCAGGCTCCACACGTATCTTTCTCCACACCGAATGTGGAGCCTGCTTGGGTTTCTCTCTCTCCCTCTCCCTCTGTCCCTTCCCAACTCCCCCAACAAGCCCCCGCCATTCACAAGCCTTCTCTTTCTCTCTTAAAAAAAAAAAAAAGATTCCAGTGTAAGAAGGTATCTAAAGGGATGAGAAGTAACAGCTATTGAGAAAACACCAATGAAAACACATGTTGTCCCCTCATCTCCCTGATTGACTACGAGCAATTCAGTGTTTCCCTGTCCCTTCGCTTTCCTAAAGGCGCACTCCCACCTGCACTTACACTCCCCCATACCATCTGCACTGGACAGGGAGGCCCTGATTTAGAGTTATGTTTGCAAAGATGTTCCTAAAGTGGAAAAAAAAAAAAACAAACCACAGTGCTCTTTCTGGAGCGCCTATAATGGGACTTTGAAGACATGTTTGTGGGTCCATGATCCCTAACGGTTTGAACCACCCCCGGAAGCAAACAGTGTGACTGGGGTGACCCTTTTTCTCCATTTTTCTTCATTCTGAGCAACAGCCACAAACATTTCCTCCCCTTTCACATTGTAAAACAAAGCGGAAAGACCGTGGCCGCCTTTTACCAGATAGAGGTGATGTTTCACGAGAAAGGCATCTCCTGAGGAGGGGTCTGCACGTGGTCCACACGGTCCCGTCCAGGACGCAGTGTGGATGCCGAAAGAGAGCTTGCCGGAGCCGGGGAGCCAAGGGGCTGGTTCCCGGTGCTCAGACCATAAACAGCCTTCAAGGCACTTAAAAAATCTGCATTTTGTGGGTGTTGGCAAAGCCACTCTCGCTTCCTCCCCCTGCCATCTGTTCTTTGTGTCTGAGCCCTCCCTTTGAACATTTGCCTTGGCTTGTAAATACTGCAATTTACTTCACTTCAGGCTTCAAGTTGATGCCATTTTGCCAAATGCACTTGTGGTGGGTCCGTTTCCTAAGAAGCCTTCGTGTTTGTTAACCAGACTCAGCTTTTCTTGGAGAAAGCCGTGGAGCAGGTTTTAGGGAGCATAGGGGCACCCCTGGGACCTGGCCGTCTGTGCTGTCGATGTGAGGACAGAGGCCACCTCTCCCAACCCTCTTCATGACCCACTCCAGACCATGGCACTTTAGGGCCCACATGCAAAGCCCTGCAGGCTCACTCGGGACACAAGTCCTCACGTCCAGTGTTCCTCTCGTCATCTCAGGGCTGTTCGGGCACAGGACCCAGACGGAGTGTCCCGGGCCCCCACTGTCATTTACAGGCACACGAAACTCACATGTGAGGAAGCGCTTTGTCTCAAGGACTGTTCTTAAGAGAAAGCCACCTCCCTAAGGTGGGCTTGCGTGCGCCCAGTGGGCATGGCTGCTTCCCCGGACCTGGGGTCTCACCGTGGGCACAAGGGACGGGCTCCCTCTTTTACCAGTTTTCTGGAAGAGGCTTCCTCATGCGTCAGGAGGACTCCAGAGGACTTTGTAACGTTTGGGACTTGTTAAATCCCTTCATGAGGCATGGAAGCAGCCAGAATTTGTGAATGGACTTCTCAACAGTGAGGTCGATGTACTGATGGCGCTGGGCTGTCTTGGAAAGCCAGGTCCTCGCCCTGCGGGTTTGATGACATTCCGTCGACTCTGTCTGGGGTCTCAGCTGCCTGTTTCCAGGCCCCCAGCTTTCTCTCCATTAGCTGTCTGCTACTTGCTCTTTCTGCCCTGGCCACCTGGTGCCCTGTGCCCCCTAAGCTTTCCACCCCAGGGCCTTTGTATGTGCAGTTCCCTCTTCCAGAAATGCCCTTCCCGCAGTAATCCCCACTACCACCCCTCCACTTCCTTCCTTACTCAGAAGGCTCACCCTGGGAAATCTATCTGACCTTTCTGCACTGCCTCCTTGCCCTGCCCTGTGTTTAATTCCCTTCGCCAGCTTTGGCTTTCTCTCTTAGCCCTTGCCACCCTCTACTATTTTACGTAGTAAAATACTATGTAATTTATTCTCCGCTTTAGTGTTTCTCTTTCCTCTTCCCCAGAGCATCTTTCTCACTCTGTCTTATGTTTTCTATATATCCCCAGTGTCTGAAAAAATGCCAGGCATTCAATAAATACTTGATGAATTAATGAAAAGTGTAGCAGATTTTCTAAGAAACGTTGCTTTCCTTGGTAACACTTTCCAGTTGATTCCGTCCCGTGCAGTTCCTGAATGCGGAGCGCAGGGGAGGCTGTGTAAGCAGCACATCTGGTCATCCGGGGGTTGGAGGCACATCTGGTCAGCTGGGGGTTGGAGGCACATCTGGTCAGCCTGGGGTTGGAGGCACATGGCCAGCCTGGGGTTGGAGGCCTTCTGTAACCCGGGTGTCCGCTGCCCGGGAGCCGTGGACCCTCCAACCCCTCCACCCCCCGCCTCCTGCGCATCATCTTCTGCCTCCCTGGGCCTCTGCTGCCCAGCACCCCTTCGCTCCGTTCAGAATTTTCTCTGCCCTTTCCCTTCCCTTGTGCTTTCCGGCCTCCACACGCCCTCCCTGCGGAGAGCTGGGGATGCCCCCTCTTCTCTGGGATTCTGTGCACACCGCGGTCCTGGAGGAGGCCGTGGGTTCCTAGCAGCAGGGCCACCCCTGCTTCAGCATCCCCTGGGGCTGGCCCTCGAGCAGCACCGCTGGTGCTCCTGGTGGGCTCAGCCTGGCCGTGGGAACGCTGGCCGGGGAGCCCTGGCTCCGGTACTGGCCATCTCGTGTGGCAGGCTGGCCTCGCTTGGTTCTCCGCATTCCCTGTATGGTGTCCTGCCTCGGTCTCTCGCGGGCGCCTTCCATGTGCAGCCCCGTCACCTGCCTGCGGTCCACCGTTCCGCAGGCGCAGAGCAGCCTTCGGACGGGTCCCATGTGTCACGTTGATTATTTGGTTAGAAATGGGGGTGCTGAGGCCATGACCACGGGTCCCGTCCAGGGAAAGGGTCCACTCCAAGACCTAGAAGATCTCTGTCCGTGGCGGCAGCCCCTCCTTTCAGGCACCCGCCTGCTTCCTGAGCTGGGAGCAGCAGCCGCACACGGTGCCGTTGTGCCCTTGAGTTTGCCCCATCAAGAGGACACTCAGTGCGGCGCCGGTCTGTCTGCGATCATGCTTAACACTCACGGACAATCGCTGAGTTCCCTTCCTTTTATAAAAAAATTAAAAATAAATAAATAAATAAAAATTTTAAAAAATTGGTCAAAAGTTCCATTTCAGGAAATCTCTTCTTTCTTTGCCATGAACAACATGCTCGTGACCTTAGAGAGATGATTAAACTCTGCCGACTGGGCTTTGGTCAACAGACCCTGTATTACACCCGTTATAGGATTTTAAAAATGGAAGGAATGAAGGATATGTCCGAGGAAGAAAAAATAAGTGGTTATGACTATGCCTCACAGCTGGTGGCCTCTACCTTTAAAAGATTCCATTTTCCTTGGAAAACACCAATTCTGATTGGGCTTTGCACACTCAATTTGGAGAGTGTTCGCACTCCTCTTGTTTTCTTCTTCACTCTGTGTATAAAACTGAGCGTCTTCAGGCCAGAACAAGATCTTTGTATTTGTCAAGGGCACGGCCCATAATTCGGAGGAGTGCGAGTAACACGCAAGGCACACGGGACGAATGAAGGAAAGAATGAAGTCCTCGCCCGCCGTGCTGGGTTATGAGAATGACCCGCGATAACATGTGCCAGGGGATCTCACGGGTGGTGAAGTTGTCATGAGAACTGATGACCTTGGGCAGACCTTGGGTAGAACTCCCAAGAGAGGCGATGAGCTCACTAGGCGGCCTCCCACATTGGGAATGGTCAAATACAGGTTCTACCCAATCAGAATGCACATAGAGAGGCAAGAAAAATGGACTTCTAAAGCTTATTTACTACCCACATATAGCATAGTCTCAATTATGGCTCAGAGCCTCTACTTCTTTATCTTTATTGGAAAATGTTTTAGACTGTAACAGGCAATATTATTGAGTTATTCTGGATCACCCAGACCTGGGCTTTGATCCTGGTTTTTCCAGTTGTCTGTTAGTGACCTTGCTTGAGTCCCTTATGTTTTACCATACGTCAGCTTTCATTTTTTTAAGTCTTTATTTTGATTCCAGTTAACACGAAATATTATATTAGCGTCGAATGTACAATAAAGTGATTCAGTACTTCCATGCAGCCCCCGTGCTTATCACAACAAATGCTCTCCTTAATCCCCAACCATTATTTCCCCCAGACCACCTCAACCCCTCTCTGTAATTAAGAGTTGTTTCTTGGTTTGTCTCTCTCTTTTTGTTTTTTGCTTTGCTTATTTGTTTTGTTTTTTAAATTCCACATATGGGTGAAATCATATGGTATTTGTCTTTCTCTGACTTATTTTGCTTAGCATAATACTCTCCATCCATGGTACACCCATGTTGTTGTAATGGAAAGCTTTCGTTCTTTTTTTATGGCTGAGTAATATTCCATTATATATATACATACATATACATATGTACATATGTATATGTATGTATGTATATGTACATATATGTACATATGTATATGTATGTATATATATATACTGCATGTAATACACACAAACACACACACCCCATATCTTTATCCATTCATCAGTTGATGGACACTTGGACTGTTTCCATAATTTAGCTATTGTAAATAATGCTGCTCTAAACATTGGGGTGCATGTATTCCTTTGAGTCAGGAGTGTAATTGCTGGGTTGTAGGGTGGTTCTATTTTTAACTTTTTAAGGAACCTCCATACTACCACCTTCCTCTCCTCCCCCTCCTTCTTCTTCTTCAAGATTTTACTCATTTATTTGACAGAAAGAGCACAAGCAAGGGGAGCAGCAGGCTGAGGGAGAGGGAGAAGCAGGCTCCCCACTGTGCAGGGAGCCCAATTTGGGGTTTGATCCTAGGATCCTAGGATCCTGGGATCATGACCTGAGCCAAAGACAGACGTCCAATGACTGAGCCACCCAGGGCCCCCCTCCACACTGTTTTCCAGAGTGGCTGCACCACCTTGCATTCCCACCAACGTGTATGAGGGTTCCCCTTTCTCCACATCCTTGCCAACATGTAAGAAGGTTCCCCTTTCTCCACATTCTTGCCAACACCTGTGGTTTCCTGTGTTGTTGATTTTAGTCATTCTGACAGGTGTAAGGCACATGTGTCAGCTTTCTTATGTTTAAAAATGGGTGCAATAATTTTAATCTGATAGGGTTACTGAAGAATTTAATGAAACAAATTATACAAAGTTTCTCCCACAAATATAGCACTCATTAAATGTGCTTTCTTCTTTCTCTTATTTTTCCAGATGAGTTGAATTTAAAAAATAATAGCTATGTAAATTAAAATTTTTGATAGAAATATGATGTAAAGAATTGAAAATGATGGAAAAAGAACTTACACTCTACTGCATCTCTGCTTATAATTTGGTCCTTATTTAGAATAAGTTTGGGGGCGCCTGGGTGGCTCAGTGGTTTAAAGCCTCTGCCTTCGGCTCGGGTCATGATCCCAGGGTCCTGGAATCGAGCCCCGCATCGGGCTCTCTGCTCAGCGGGGAGCCTGCTTCCTCCTCTCTCTCTGCCTGCCTCTCTGCCTAATTGTGATCTCTGTCTGTCAAATAAATAAATAAAATCTTTAAAAAAAAAAAGAATAAGTTTGAAAATTGATATAATGCCAAGCTAGACTCTCTAATTGTTTTATAAATTTTGGGGGGGGGGCCTCCCTGGCTCAGTGGGTTGAGTCTTGGACTCTGGGTTTCTGCTGAGGTTGTGAACTCATGGGTGGTGGGATCCAGTCCCCCCTCGGGCTCAGTGCTCAGCAGGGAGTCTGCTTAGAGATTCTCTCCCTCTGCCCCTCCCTCAATGTGTACTCTCTCTCAGGCTCTCTTTCTAAAATAAATAAACAAATCTTTTTTAAAAGAATAAATTTAAGAAACAGTTTCATATCAGATCAATCCAATGCACAGTTTTATTCTTTTATATGAGTAGGGGTGGGAAGCTTTGGTTGCTAGCCAGCAGACCGAGGCTATCAAGATGTATAGGAAACAGGATTGCACATGTTTTCTGTGCCAGGCTTTCCTCCCCATGAGCAGTGTGTGGCCCCTGTTGCACTGGTGGGACCCTCCTCCCCAGGAGGGGTGTGTGGTCAGCACTGCATCGGCCGGGTGCTCCTCCGGAGAGGAGCTGGCTGCTTGATGGTGAGAGGCAGAACGCATCACTCTCAGGAAAGTGGCTTTGTTTAAAAAGCAAAGTTACATTCATGCTTATCATCAATATGTCTTTTCTCCAAAATTCTTGGAACTTTGTAATCCGTCTACCTCTTTTGTCTCAAATGTACTCCAATAATCTTTCCTGAATAATTGTGTCTATTTTGTAACAGATCTCCCCAAAACTTTGCAGCTTGGCAGAATCCACTGGGCCACAAAGATGTGTCTTACTTACTACGTTCTTTGCAAAATGATTGAAAACCAGACTTAGGGACAATGTTCCGCTGCAGCTGACAGAAGGACTTGCCATTATGCAGATTTAGAAACAAGTTCTTGTTGTCCTTATTCTAGAGTGAGGGTTGGGTGTCATATGTCCAGGGGCGTAGTCGCAGCGGGCAGCGTGTTCGTGATCAGACCCCGCGCGTCCTGCAGGTAAGCTGTGGTACGTAAGCCGGTGCCTGGCCCCGTTGGGTCCAGCTGGCCGGGAAGTGTGACTGCAGCTCTGGCTAGTACAAATGGCATTAATTACCTCAAATGGACATACGCCAAATGGAGTCATTGGTTTTGGGAACTAACCATATCCTCCACTTAGATCAAGGATCAAACTTTTATTTTGGCTGGTTCCAGAAGAGCAGGTTTTGTTACAATTATATTAAGCGACCCTGTAGTCAATAAAACGAAGACAGTCCAAAATAAATTTCCTACTTACCTGATTTGCTTTCTTTTTGGATACTTTCCATATGAATAGATAAATCCAGGCAGATTTGTTTTGCCTTAATTTTTCAAAATGTATAAATTTCCTTTCACGACCAAATATACTTAAAACCAATATAAAATATGTAATGTAAAACTTCTAAAAATTCCAAATTCAGACTATGAGTAGCTTACCGTACCCACGTGAGAAGGGCAGCATGAAGAATTATCCACAGAACGGGAATGGCTTCCTTGTTCTTCTTAAGTCCTGTAGTGGGTAGCACCGGCTTACCTGGGTGATTAAGCAGCCTTGTCTTCAGTTACGCCTGAAAAGTAGCTTTGTCCCCAGGTGAACCAATCTTTGTGGCTTAATTGCAAATAGAAACCGGGGTTCTTACACGTGCAGATTATTATACGCACACATACGCATGCACTTTAACCACATACACTGTCTGAGTTAGAAGAGGTAGCAGAATGCAGTGGCCCAAAAGACCTTCCAGAAATCAACGACGTTTGAATACTGTTAAAACGTTTAGTGTACTGATTGCTTTATTCAGAAAAGTGTTGCACAATCCATGTGGAAGCAGGAGTTCAGAGAGCTTTTAACTTCTACAGAGAGCCCTGGGACACCTCAAACCCCGAAACCTCTAAGGGCAGGAAGGGGATAGCAGGCTGGGGTAAGCACGCCTTGTTTCTAGCTGTTTGTAGATGCCGGCAAACGTTTTCTGGAAAGGACTAGACGCCAGTCATTTTGCGGGTCACATTGGATTTGGTCGCTGTGACATAGCCCCTGCCTTCCTTCTTTCCTTCCTTCCTTGTTAATGACCATTTAGAAATGTGAAAACCGCATACTGGGCCCACAAGCTAGAGCTCACCGACCTTTGATCCACGATGTTAACTTGGTCATTCTCCTTCCTGGACTTCAGTGTCTTCATGATCCTGAAGCTTCTATTGATGCCCTGTGTCTTACCGTGTTTAATCTTTATGCACCAAGACCCCCAGCCCAGTGCCTGACCTATGGTAGGTTCTCAGAAAATGGTCGCCACGTAATACCTTTCCTCATTTTCCTCTAATCCTGCAGCGTTGAAAGGGCAGCTTCTTTTCTGAGTGAGGGTCGTTTTTACCATCAGCCTGAACAGTGCTGTTCCCAGGGCCACCCCTCCCCCTCCCTCCTCTCTAGAAGTCACTGGGCAGCCAGATAGATGCAACTTATCCAAGCCGCTCCCTCAACGAGCAGCATTTTGCATAACGCAAACACAGTATTAAAGAGTAAATGTAATTTAAGGGTGTAAGATAAATCCTTAACTGATTTTTAAAACGTGTTTAGCCCAGTTTGTGTGTGTGTGTCGGGTGTCCCTGGTTTCAATGATGATATAGCGTTGTATGCCTCAATAAAAAAAATAAAATGTCCTTGAGGGCAAAACTGAAACTTTTAATTTTTCTCTCATGCTTCGTTTCCCTTCATCCCTACCTACCCCTGCTCCCACCATGCTGCGGATCACAGGGCGGGGCTTAATGATACCTCAGCCCCGTGCTTTGCTTCCCAGACATCTCTAGGATGGATCTTCCCCCTTTTCCCTTTTCTTTCCTCCTGCAAAACGCCACATCCATTTTTCCATTTCTTTAAAGAAATGTGTGCATTTTTCGATCTGCCAAACAAAAACAATATAAGCAGTTTTAGATTTCTTTAAATCAATTTTCTGGCTTTTTAACCCCTTCTGTTTCAAAATATGGGGTCAAGCGTGTCCGGCTGGCTCAGTTGGGAGAACATGCGACTCTTGATCTCAAAGTTGTGAGTTCAAGCCCCACGTTGGGTGTAGAGATTACTTAAAAATAAAATCTTAGAAAACAAACCAACCAAAAACCCCACAAAAATATGGGATTAAAACCATAAGGCATAATGAGCTAGTGATTTGCAAAATTTTATTACAATTGACTAACGGATTAGTCTAAATTATTAATTTCTTTTATCACTAAAAGAAAAAAGGACAAAATATATTCCATTCTTCCTATTATGTACCAATAGAAATCTGACAACTTTGGAAACGTGTACGATGTTTATTTGTTGATCTCTCCCAGTTTGAGGAGGAAACAGAACCTGGGCTTGCAGACTTTAAAGCACTTTGCTATAGTCCTTGATGTGGTTTCATGTCTTTTGAACTTGGGTTATCAGATATTGGGGCTGATTTGGCTTCTCTCTGCTTCCCTCCTTCGGTGGTCTGAGTTTTGGTGGATTTGTGCAGGGGCCACAAGTCTCTGTGGGGCTTCCCCATGCCCCAGCACATGTGGCAACAGTAATTTTGGGAATAGTTTTAGGGGCTGGAAGCCACCGCCAGGCCTGGAAGGGAGAGCCGGCCTGGCACAGCCTCCGGAGCAGGAGCGCACACCTCGCATCTCGCTCCAGCCCCTTCCTCCAACAGCTCAGCATGGGGTGTCAGAGAAATCATTAAGGGGGCGTCCTGGCCTCTCCCTCCCACACCTGCGGGTCCGGGTTCCCTGCTGTAATTTTATGGGCCGTGAGGAGGCAGGTTTGACGCCACTGAGCACAGTCTCTGCCAACAGCTGCAGACGAGTCAGCGCCCCGACAGTAAAATGTAAAGCGGGGGGAGGGAGAGATAAGCTTTGAAGTTTACAAAAAAGCATGACTTTGACCACTTCCTTTTCCCTTTTTAAATTGGTGTCCCAGGTATGTTGAGAGGAACCATCAGCGAACTTTACAAGGAAAGACCCACTTCCTCCCAACACTTCAGGGCTGCGCGATTCCCAGCATTTGAATACCAGCGGAGCTCAGTGGCCCCCTGCACTGGGGGGTGGGGACGTCTGCTCTGAGCAGACGCAGAGCAGAGTTTTAGCTAAAGGAGTGAATGCATACAGACGCGGCGCGACGTGTCCCGGAAATACGCTCTCGCGCACAGAGAGCTTCTGGATTCAAGTTGAAGGTTAAAGGTGTGAGCGGCCCCCAGTCACCTTTCCCCTGTGTTTCCTCTGCCTCGGGCCTTCTTGCTTTTGTCCTGAAAAGAAGAGATGGGAAGCTGTGCCCTTCTGTTCTCCCCTGAGTTTTCATCTCTAATTAATGCCTTTCCTTTCCACTTTGTTTTCAGTATTTTTCTTTTTGTTTAAAAACATAACTCCAAGAGAAATGTCCTGGAGGGATGTGTGCCTGTGTGTGCATGCGTGCTCACGTGCACATCTGTGTGCATGTGTGTGCTCGTGTGCATGTGTGCGCTCAGTGCACGTGTGTGCCTGTGTGTGCATGCGTGCTCACGTGCACATCTGTGTGCATGTGTGTGCTCGCGTGCATGTGTGCGCTCAGTGCACGTGTGTGCCTGTGTGTGCATGCGTGCTCACGTGCACATCTGTGTGCATGTGTGTGCTCGCGTGCATGTGTGCGCTCAGTGCACGTGTGTGCCTGATGCACACATACAGGCTCAGCAGCGTCGGCCTCCTGGAGACCTGCAGGATGTGGGGTTTGAGTCTGCAGAGTTTGAACATGTGCGTGAGACAAGTGTGGAAGTCTTTTTTAAAATTATTTTAAAGATTTTATTTGTTTGTTTGAGAGAGAGAGAGGAGAGGGGCAGAGGGCGAGAGAGAGCGTCTGAAGCAGACTCCACGCCTGCGGGAAGCCTGGTGCCGGGCTCGATGCCATGACTGTGAGACCCTGACCTGAGCGGAAATCAAGAGTCGGACACGTAACCGACGGTGCCACCCGGTGCCCCAAAAGTCTTTTCGAATCACACAGCACACCTCATGTTATGATTTCCAGGTTAATTCTGGTCTTTGTTTAATGAGACGTGGGCAAAATGGGCCAGATTTAGACTCTTCAGCGCTACGTCCTAAAGTAAGAATTAAGGTCGTCACAGACAGCTGTTGGGAGACCAGCAGAAAATTTAGAACAAAGAATCTCGTAATTCTCTCACTTTTTCTTCAAAAGTGTTCAGAAGAACATGAATCCTTGCACCCTGTCGTGTAGGGTAGAATTAACGTGGGAACGAATCTATTAGGGCTGTATGATAGCATTGTTGATGTACATGGTCTTTGCCTACTTAGTTGTAAGACTTCGAACCAGTCATTTACCTCCTGGGATTCAGGCTCCTTATCTGAAAAAACAAGGCAATCAAACTAGATCTCTTCTGTCTAATACTGTAGCCACTAGTCATGTCTGTTTAAATGTAATATAGTTAAGTAACATTAAAATTCAGTCCCCTGGTTGCACCAGCCACATTTCAAGTGCTCTGTTTCCTTTCTTTTCTTCGTTGTTGTTTTTTTTTTTTTTAAGATTTTATTTATTTATTTGACAGAGAGGAGCACGCACAAGCGAGGGGAGCATCAGGCAGAGGGAGAGGGAGAAGCAGGCACCCGCTGAGCAGGGAGCCCAATGTGGGGCTCCATCCCAGGACCCTGATGGTGTGGGTCTGAGATCAAGACCTGGGCTGAAGGCAGAGGCTTAACCCACTGAGCCACCCATGCGCCCCATCAAGTGCTCAGTTTGTGTGCGTGGCTCGTGGCTAGTGCATTGCACAGAGGGGAGAGGGCAGATCCCCAGCACAGATTGGCAGAAAGTTCTGTAAAACACCTGAAATGTGATACGAGAGAAACAGACTTCTGTGCTTCAACCACAGCTTACTTACTGTTGGGAGTTTATTGAGTCATTATTATATTTTGTTGTTGTTGTTGTTGTTGTTTTCTTTTTTAAGAAAGAGAGAGGAGGGGAAGAGGGAGAGGGAGAGAGAGAATCTTAAGCAGGCTCCACATCCAGCATGGAGCCCAGTGTGGGGCTTGATCTCGTGACCCTGAGATCATGACTTGAGCCCAAATCATTTTCTACCAATATTGTAAATAAAAGTGGTTAGTTTTGCATCTTTTATTACTAGTGAGCTAGAACACACCTTCCCTATTTCATTGCTATGTATCTCACACATCACTTTCATGAGTAGCCATGTCTGTGTGTGTATGTGGGGGGGGGTGTGCGTGAGTGTGTGCATTCTGACAGTCCAATTTCTTTTTGATTTGTACGATCTCAGCATTGGAATATTAGCCCTGTGCCTGTTCCAGAGTTGCAAAAAGTTACACGTTTATCATTTCCCTTTCAGTGACTCACGTTATTTTTTCATTTATGGAATCAACCGATAGTTTTAATTCTAAGGTCATTGAAATGTTTTGGTCTTTTCCTTTATGCTGTTTATCTTCCCAAAGAAAATATTATATAAATATTGGTCTGTATTGTGGTTCTTTACTTTGGTTGCACATCGGAGCCCTCTGAGGAGCTGGAGAACAAGTGGGCGCTGGGACCTTTCCAGCCACTCGGGGAGTTCCTCCCGCAGCCGAGCTTGGAAACCTCCTGTTCATGGTGCGCACCACTTTCATGATTTCATCTTCCACCCTTATTTGATGATGAGGCTGGGATCTGACATTATATTTCCAGAACATTCAGCCGTCTGTCTTAAAGCTGTTTGTTAGAGCCTTCATTCTCTATCGCAGTCTACCTTTTCAAAGCTAGTTGGGTCTTTTTCTGTATTTTGATTTTGTCCAACTGTTTCCTGGGACAGCATGTTACAGTATCACACAGGATGAATCCCTCTTGTTACTTTTCTACATGTGAGACTCACGTTACAGACAGCACTTGTAAAGTGTGGTTGAGGGACGCCTGGGTCCTGGCATCTGCCTTCTGCTCAGGCCATGATCGCAGGGTCCTAGGATTGAGTCCCAAGTCGGGTTCCCTGCTCAGCGGGGAATTTGCTTCTCCCTCTTCCTCTGTGCTCTCCCTCTCGCTCTTGGTCCCTCTCAAGTAAATAAATAAAATCTTTAAAAAATACTAAAAACAAACAAACAAAAATAAGTGTGGTTGATTAAGTAGAGGGAACCTAGAGATTCATGGCCCAAATAACAACATTTGATCGAGCCATCTGGATTGGTTGGCAGTCAGTTAATATTAAAACCGGGTTTGTTCTTGAATTACTTAATGTAGATATGTTGAAAGGAAATACACAATCACGTATGGATGCCAGGGCTTTGCGGTCTAGGGCAAGGCTTGTCCTTGGAGGTTGGTTCTGCTGATCGGTTTGGTGCGGTTTTGCTTGTGTCCTCCACAATGAGACGCAGAGTTGGCCTGGGCTTCCCGGTGCGGGATGATGTCAGCACCCGGCGGCCACCCCCGGTGGGAAGCCATTCAAACCCGGTGCTTCTCTCACTGGCACCAACCGGCAGGCAGTTTCTTTGGTGATACACTTTAATCCCGTTTTCCCCAAAGTGGTCAGCACGGTGGTCTTGTTTTTCTATAACTAACTCCCTTTAGTAGTCTATTTTATGAGATGGTATGGAAGTTTCACTAAATTTTAAAACCTGCATGGTGACTCCGCTTAGCTTCAGTGGGGCTGATAGTGGATGGGGCCACACAGCTGCCCACCGAGGGGCCTGCCACGGGCTCAGCCCAAACCGGGACCTGTTGGTATATTTCAGAGAGGATCCTGGGCTCACCTGGTCGGTGGGTTCAGTGGGGTTCCAGGGAGATTCTGGGGTGCCCATGCTGGGAAAGCAGCATGCTGGTAGAAGCAGATGGCCCAGCTATGAGGCTCTGGGAAAGTCACTTCTGTCTCTGCCATTTTCCTCCTGCACCCAGCAAGGGTGAAACTACATGTCACTGTGATGATTCAGGGTGGCAGTGTGGAGGGACTCTTGTGCATGGCCTCCCGGAAGCCTGGAGTTATCCCTTCTACCCCTCTCTTCCCCCAATATCTGATGTACCCCCAAACTTGTTCTCATATCCCAAACTCCTGACATCTCTCGGGGTCTCCATGCAGGACCAGGGGTCTCCCTGTGTCCATTCTTGCCCTCCTTACATCAATTTTCAATTGGGTTGTATTAAAATACATCAATGATGTATTAAAATACATCAAAGGATATCGGCCTCCCCTTCAAAATATCTCAGTGTCTCCTGCTGCTCTTAAGATAAAGATGGAAATTCTGATGTGACCCACAGAGCTCTGTCCCTGTCTCCCATCTCCCTGGCCTTTGGGTCCCTGCAGGGCTTGGAGCATCTCTTCCCAGAGAGTGCACACACTTCCTCCCCTGCCCTCCTCCTCTGTCCCATGCTGGCCTGGCCTCACTCCTGGGGGGCATGTTCTCCTCCTACACTAAGTTCTCAGGGCTGGGGTTCCTGTCCTCCCGGCCACTTGCCCACTCAGAGCCGTGGGCGTTGTTCTGTCTCCCTTGGTGAACCGTGGGCTCCCTGGAGACAGGAATCCGGCCAGTGCTGGTCTTGTCAGACCCACCATGGCAGCCACAGGGTCCGACCAACTCAATAAATCGTTTACGGTGAATAAGCAAGTGAAAGAATAAGTGTAATGAATCCATCCGATAGAGTCAGACACATAAAACACACTCTTACGTAGTTGTTTCTTTTTTCCTATTATTTTAGACGATGGGATCGTGTTTAATAAAATGAAATATCTCAGCTCTGGGCCAACTGCACTTGTGGGAGGAAAATGCAGTAGCGTCCACCTTAGAAATAAATGGTTTCTACCCGTAGAGGGAGGGGATCTGGGAAAATGTCTTAGCAGACACAAAGAGAGTGAATTCTCTACAGAAAAGGTTCATGTTTCGGGAGAATTCAAATTAATTCTCCGTCAGCTGCTCTCCATAAACCTGAATCCTTGGTAACAAACTGTCAGTTTCAGATCATACCAAATTGCAGCTTATTTTTAATTATATTAGGCTTTTTTCTCCCCTGTTGGGAGCACGCAGGGAAGGCGAGGCTCCCTTTGATCCGGGGAGCAGGTATGTTAATGTTGGAACAACAGGAAGCCACGGGATTGCCACCACCCCGCCTGCCCCCCGCAGGCCCGGCCCTCCACACCATTTATCTGCTGGGCCTGACCCAGGAAACCAACTTGAAAGGCCCAGGCACTTGGTCTAGTTACAGCTGTACCCAATAGAAAGGTAAAAAATACTTTGTGGAAAAAAAGTTTAGGGGATTCACAGGTTAGTTAGAATCAGTGGTTGGTAGATTTGGGGGTTCTGTCTGTTTCCCAGAGGTGCTGCTGGCTTTCTCTGTAAAGGGCCCCGGGTGGGGGTGGGGTGGGGCTGGACTTCACTCTTCTTTATGGGAGCGGCTCAGCCTAAAGGCGGTGGGGGGCGGTGCTAGAACCACCCCTCGTCCCCTTTCCTCTCACATCAGGGCAGGGGAGTCTTCCTAATAGGATGACTTGTCCCAAAGCCCTCCTCTCCTCACGCTGCTCCCACCTTCCCTGATGGCCTGCGGGCCCCAGCTGCCTGGGGACATTTGCGTTGCCTTTGCTGTGACTCACCTGCTCTTCTCTCTCCAGCGGCTCCGCAAACCCCCACAGGGCAGAGAGGGGGGAACTTGCATTCCCTTTGTATCTCCTCAAACCAGGTTCCTGGAAACACTTGCTGAGTGGAATGCATCACTGCTCTACGCCCTGGACTCGAGGGACTTTGCAGGGTGGCTCTGGGAGTGCCGGCCGCCCTGCCCCTGTGCTCCCCGCTTTGACGGAGAACGCCCTCCCCTCAGGAGGAGACAAAATCCTGAAGTTCAAGCCTGTGAGTCCATGTTCTCCGAAGTAGGGTGCTCCACATTGCCCATGTAGGGGAGGAAGAAAACTTCCATTGACACTGTTTTTTTTTTTTTAAATAAAAAAGGTGTTAAGTGTCACTAATATTTAATACACGGGAGGACCCTGTTGGCCTCCCTGCCTGGTGTGCCTTCAGTCACAGAGTGCCCAGGATTTGTAGGGCCTGGAGCTTGGACACTTTCCAGAACAAATGTGGTATTTGGGGGATTATTTAACAAAAAGTCTTCTATTGTAAGCGCAGCATCCTGAGGCCACCTGGTGGGATAGACCGAGCCCGTCCCAGGGACGCTCCACCTTTCCTGGGTTTGGTTAAGTGGGCTTACAGATGATGCTTCTCCACACATCGGTGGTGGCCCCAGTGCAGTGAGAAGCCACAGAAAATGGCAAAAAGGACAGCCTTTGGGGCCTAGGATGAGCTCTTGGTTGGCTTTATTGGGGTGGGGCGTGCCATGACAATCTAATCAGAGGCTGATTTGGGAAAACAATGACCCAAACCCCACTGAAAAGGCACATTCATATCCACTCTCCCACACAGGCAAAACCCCCTCATGCACCCTGCGCTTTCGGGGAGTCTGGGTAAGGACCCCATGAGGCCTTCGAGACTTAGCAAGATGCTAAAAAGGAAGCATCGGGAACTTCCTCCTGAGCTGCTCTAGTTCCCGGGATGTTTGAAATCACGCACTCTTGCATATGATGCTTGGCAGAGTTTTCCTGAAACTTGGTGAGGCTCATTGAGAAGTCTCTCCCCGAGGCTTCTTCCTGAGAAATGGATGAAACAGCCTTGTATCGTTCGTGAACACTTTGTCCTTCAACTGAGATAAAAGTCGCAGAAATAATCCACAGAGCACAGTGGGGTGGCCCGTGAGAATGCACGTGCTGTTGGATCCACAGATCTAAGGAAACGAGCCCTGCAGCGAACTTCCAACGTGAGAGTTTCGTCTGATGCTTCGTAGGAAGCCAGCAAGGCTCTCAGCTCCTGCACCCACCGGCACCTGTTCCTACGATGATCTGTGCTTACCTACGGGCGGCCGTCGGTCCGAACGTGCGGGTGTAGCTGTGAGTTGCTGATGCATTGACATCTTTCTGTGCAGGTGGGTCAGAAGCCCCTGCCCCAAGGGAGCCGTCCCCACGTCCCCCACCGGGGCCACTCCGCCATCCAGCCGCCCAAGCCCGGGCAGCCAGCTTCTGTC
This sequence comes from Mellivora capensis, assembly GCA_004024625.1. Taxonomy (NCBI): domain Eukaryota; kingdom Metazoa; phylum Chordata; class Mammalia; order Carnivora; family Mustelidae; genus Mellivora; species Mellivora capensis. The sequence goes on along the minus strand of PISX010005692.1, from coordinate 71,585 downwards.
CGCGGAGTGAGCAGCCTTGTGGGACCAGTTCACACGTTTCAAAATCTCCACATGGCTGTATATACAATGAAGACATATTATCGAGAGTAAACCACCTCTTTAATTAAAAAAACTACAGGAGATTTGGTGCAAATGCACCTGTCGATGGCATGACGGCTTTGGCGGGAAGGACCAGAGGATGATTCCAGGGCAAAGACAGACATGGAGCAAAAGTAATTGTGCAAAAGTAATTCCTGCATTGTTTCTGGACAAACACCGACAGGATCCGTGGAGTCTGGCGGTGGGCAAAGTGATGAAGAATGTCTTTAATGAAAATAAAGCATGAAGTCTGTCAGGCCTGCTGTCATGGCGCGTGTCATGGCATGGGCATTGTCTTCTAGGAGGGGCGCTCGGAGCGTTCCAACCTCGAGGAGCCACACGCCCTTATTCTAGGCAGAGGAAGTGACCTATATTTGCAGACGTTTCCTGTGGTGACAAATGGCTGGTGGGCTGCCACCTCGCCTGATCCAGATCCTTCGAGGTGAAGAGAAAACGATCACATTTGTTACTACACTGAAGCCCGCAGTTGACATGAGGGTTCGCTCTTGGTGTTCATTCTGTGGGTTTTGACCGATGTGTGATGTCCTGTACCTTCCATTTTAATATCGTCATTTTCACGGCCCTCAAAATCCTCTATGCTCGGTCTCTTTGTCCCTCTGGCCCTCAGCACCTGGCATGCAGCCATCATCTTGCTGTCTCCATAGTTTGTCTTTTCCAGAATGTCGAGTCGCTGACTCGTCAGCGTCTTCAGGCCGGCTCCTCTCACTTAGTAACACTATTTAAGGTGCCTTCGTGTCTCTTCCTGGCTTGATGGTTCAGGCGTCCACCGACTGAAGAACATCTTGGTTGCTTCCAAGTTCTGGCGACGGTAAGTACAGCGGCCACAAACATCTGTGTGCAGGTTTTTGCATGGATGTGAGTTTCAGCTCCTTTGGGTAAACCAAGGAGCACAATGGCTAAATCATACGGTAAGAGCCCGTGTAATTGTGTGAGAAACTGCCAAGCGGTCTTCCAAGTGGCTGCACTATTTTGTCTTCCCGCCGGCAATGAGTGAAGGTTCCTGCTGTCCCGTGTCCCGCCAGCTGGCGTCAGTGTCCAGGTCATTCTATTGGGTGTGGAATAGTAATTAATTTGCATTTTCCTGATGGCATGATGTGCAGCATTTTTTCATATAACCATATGTGATAATTCAAATTATTTCAAATAATCCTTTGTCAATGTTCATCTTCTTTGGTGAGCTACCTGTTAAGATCTTTGGTCCATTTTTTAATTGTATTGTTTTCTCATTAAGTGTTCAGAGTTCTTTGTGTATTTCCTTTTTTTAAAAAGATATTTATTTATTTATTTATTTGAGAGAGAGAGAGAGAGAGAGCGAGCCAGTGCCCATGATCGGGGGAGGGCCAGAGGAGAAAGGAGAGAGGGAGAGTCCCAAGCAGACTCCACGCTGAGCTTGGAGCCCTACATGGGGCTCGATCCCATGACCCTGAGTTCATGACCTGAGCTGAAACCAAGAGTTGGACACCAACTGTGCCTGCCAGGTGCCCACTTTATGTGTTTTCAATGCAAGTCTTCAGGTTTATTTTTGTAATATTTCCTGCCTGTCTGTGTTTCTCTCTTCAGTCTGTCTGTCATTCACAGAGCAGGTGTTTTTATTTTAATGAAATCCAACTTACCAACTTCTTCTTTCATGGACTGTGCTGCGTTTAGTGTAGTACCTGAAAAACACATGACCAGCCAAGGTCAGTTAGGCTTCTCCGTGGGATCTCCTACAGGCATCAGGGCTTGCATTCTCTATGTGGTCTATGATCCATTCTGAACTTGGGTTCTGAACTTGGGTTGCTTTCACATGGGTGTTCAGCTGTTCTATTTCTTGAAAAGACTTTGTCAAAGATCAGTTGCTGTAGTTGTGAAGGTCTGTGTCGTGGCTGTTTATTCTGTCCCATTGATGTATTTGACGGTTGGTTCACCAATTACACACTGTCCTAATTTTTGTAGTCTGAGAGTAAATCTTGAAGTTGGATAGTGTCGGCCCTCTGACTTTGTTCTTCTTCACTGTCGTGGTGGCTTCTCTGAGTCTTCTGACTTTTCATGTAAACTTCAGAGTCGTTTGCTGACATTCGCAGAAGAACTTGGTGGGGTCCAGGCTGGGACTGGACTGAATCTATTTGTCGAGTTGGGAAGAACTCGTGTCTTGGCACGAGTACTGAATCTTCCCACCCCTGGATGTGAAGAATCCTTTTATGTAGATCTTTAATTTCTTTGATCAGAGTTTTGTAGTTTTCCTATCTATCTCGTACACATTTTGTTAGATTTATTCCTGAGTACATTTTTAGGTGACCATATAAATGGTCTTGTGTTTTAAACTCCAAATTCCAATTGTTCATTGTAGTATGTAGGAAACTGGTTGCTTTTTGTATGTTAAATTTGTATCCTCTAACCTTCATATAATCACCTAGTTCCAGACAAAAAATTTTGGGGGGCTAGTGCTGGGATTTTCTACATAGGCAATCATGAACAAAATACCTGTGAACAAAGACAGATTTCTTTCTTCCTTCCCAATCCGTATACCTTTTCTTCCCTTATGCATTAGTTAGAATTTCCAGTACTATGTTGGCTATGAGTGGTGAGAACGGAATACTTGCTTTGTTCCCATTCTTAGGGGAGAGCATCTAGTTTCTCACCATTAAGTGTCAAGTTAATTGTAGATGTTCTTTATCAATAAGAAAATTTCTTAAAAAACAAAACAAAACAAAACAAAAAAACTTATACCACACATGGGGCTTGAACCCACAACGCCGAGATCAAGAGTCACAATGTTCTACGGACTGAGCTAGCCAGGCACCCTGAGGAAGTTCCTTTCTATTTCGAGGTTGCTGAGGGTTTTCATCGTGAATTGGTGTTGGATTTCGTCGAGTGGTTTTTTGCATCTATTTTATTTATTGACCTGATGGATTACATTGATCGACCTGTGAGTGTTGAACCAGCCTTGCACACCTGGGATACACTCCACCCGGTCATGAGTCTATTTTCTTGAGAAGGATTTTCTCCCCATACAGTTAATTTGCCTTAGCACTATCTGTGGAAGAGTCTATCCCCTCCCCTGAACTGCGTTTGCACCTTTATCAGAACTCTGCTGGGCGCAAATGCCAAGTCTTGAGGACGTTCCTCTCTATTCCTAGTTTGCTGCCGAGAGATTCATACGAATGGGTGTAGGACTCAGTCAAATGTTTCTTCTGCATCGGTTGGTTTCTTAGCCTATTGGTAAGGTGGTTGGTAGTGACTAATTTTTGAATATTGAAGCAGCTCTGCATATCTGAAAATTTTGCTTGGCTTTTCTGCAGATTACACTGACATTTTTGGAATTCCATTTTTGTGTACTTACCATGTTTTTGGATCATTTCACTTTGTATTGTTTTCTGCATGGTTGTTCTAGATACTACAATATGGAAGAAACTTACCTCAGGCTCCTCATATCAAAGTCTTACTGCCTTGAGTGAAGCTTTGAATGTTTACTTCCATTTAGGTCCCTCTATCCTTTCTGCTTTTAAAAGAAATTGTGTTTCCTCTGCAAACCCTGCACACCGCATCAGGTGGGGTTCTAGTGCTTGGTGTTGCAGTGAAATCTGATTTAAGAAACTGGTGATACTGGTGCTCCATTACCTCACCCCACACCACAGACAGGGGGATTAAACCACAGGGATGCGTTTCTCACAGTCCAGGAGGCTCCAAGTCCAACATCAAGGTGCTTGCCCAGTGGGTTCCCAGCGGGGCTCTCCTCCTGGCCTATAGATGGCCACCTTCTCCCATGTCCTCACATGGCGGTCCTCGGTGGGTGCGCACACCTGGTGTCCCTTCATCTCCTTATAAGGACACCAGTCCTATTGGGTTGGGGCCCCACCCTTGTGACCTCATTTAACCTTGATTACTTTTTAAAAGACTCTATCTCTCTATATGTCACATTGAAGGTTGGGACTTCCATATGTGAATTTGGGGAGAATCACAATTTGGTTCATAACACTTGCAACCGTTTCTTCCCCTTCTGGAAACAGTACCAAACGCCTCGAGAATTCACGTGCCTCCTTGCAGAGAATCTCAGTGTTGTGTTGTTTTTGCCACGTGCAGCTGAAGTGATCAGCCCAGGAGCTGTTTGGATACTTAAGTAATTCCTCTTCATCGAGTCTGTTTCTCATCCTGGAAACTGGCTTTTTCTTTCTTTCTTTCTTTCTTTTTTTTTTAATCTTTACAATACAGATTCATTCTCAAAGTTACCATCCCTGTTAGTGGGCTGTATCTCAATATAATCTTAAAACATTACCTTCGCTGATGTGTTGGAGCCATTGTAAAAATCTGAATTTAGTTTGTAAATTAGAGAATAAGCATGAGAGCAAAATTCAATTCTTATATTTGTTCATTTTCCTAAGGTAATATAAGAGCACAACCTTTTTATTGGGAAATATATGATGAAATATTTAGGGGTGAAGGGTCATTGTGTCTGTATACAATGGAGTGCTGCTTATCGTACGAAGACTTCGTCTTTGCTGCATTGGATTGTCTCTTGCCAAATTTCTTCTTACTTGTAACTAAAAGTAGATTTCCCCTTCACGCATGAAAGCTATATTTCTGAGATATTTCAATTCTAATTTGTCCAATTGTATTCTTGCTTTTAATCGTAATGACTTAAAAAAAGAGAATTTGAAATGTTGAAGTGCTGTTTTATGTAATAGATGAATGCACCTTTAATTTAACTAGGCATGTGTCATGAGATTGACTTCCCATTTTACTCGGAGCTAGTCTTCCCTGTAATACCTTAACTAATAATAAGTATGCTCCAGTATACTTAGTACTAAAAGCATGGAAGGGTCTTCACGTTTGGGTGAAGATCCCATTGTGTTCTAGGTATTTGGTCGTGACGTGTTCTGTTTGGAGAACGTAGGTAGATGGAGCGATGGCTGATGTGGGGGCTGCATTTTGCCTCCCACCCCCAGCAGCCCCTTGGAGGTGTTTGCAGGTGTGCCTGTGTGCTTGCTGTGTCTCTCTATGCTGATGTTCCTCAGTCAGTCTGTCCACTTTCTACGTTGTTAAGAAAACAAAATTCAATTGAGTGAATTTTAAAGGTCTCATTGGCTTTATTCAGTGACTCATGAACCGGGCAGCGTCCCATCTGCACACAGAGAGGAGCTTTGAGGAGCTGTACAAGTGGGAAGACTTACAGGCAGATGGGAGGGCAGAGAAGAAATGGTTCAGGCAACAAGAAGTAGGTTGGAGATTGCACTTTGCTTCGGGATGGCAGGGGTCAATCCAGCAGGGCTCCTCATGGGGCTGGTCAGGCGGTTCCCAGTTGACTGGCCAAAGACTCCATTTCTGGGAAAACCCAAATAGTACTTAAGTCTCTGTTTGGTGACGTGGAGCTTAGCACGAGTGACTCCATTTTTGAGCTGTTTTGTTTGAGCAATGCTGTATCCCATCTCGCGCCTCTGATAGCCACAATGTTCTGTGGCGAGCTTCCCACCCCATTTTTCTTAGCCACACTCACTGGGTGGCTCCGGTCTGCAGAAACGACGCTCAGGTGAAGAGTGAGTGAGGCAGCATCAGACAGAGGAGCGCCGGCCGGGGAGCAGGGGACCCTGCGGGGGCCCAGCCTGGCACGTGCAGTGGACAGAGACAGGGCGGGTGATGTGTGGCCAGGGGAGCTGGAGGAAGGGTCCTGGAGGTAAGAAGGGGCCAGATCAGACTGTCAGCTTTCCGGAAAAGGGTCCCATGGGAGCCATGGGAAAGTCAATGGCCAATTATCCTTATCAGCCAGTATGATTAAATGTCACTACGTGCCGGGGTTCTCTATTTCTTAGTTTAGTTAGGAGCCATGGCCTTCACCAGGTCGATGAGACAAATGGGGCGCTGAGTTAGGTCATTGCCCAGAGTGACAGGACAGAAGGGCCAGAGCAGAACGTCAGCCCAGAAAGACGATGTTGCAGATACACTTGCGTTCACCCCCTTGTGCAGTTGCCTGCAAGGCCCAGCAGAGGTCAGTGGGAGAAGTGCCCCCCACCCCCACACACAGATTTTCCTGATTTTCCTCTGGAGATGATTCCAGAGAAAAGAATGTATGGGCAAATCTGAATCCGCAAGGAGAGGAACAGAAGCAAGCACGGAGGAAATGCTCAATGTTGTTACATATCTGGTACGTTTCATTTATACTTAACTGGAGAGCGAGATACAGATGCACCGGCCGGCATTGTGAGTAAGGCGCAGAGCATCCCCAACCAAACACAGCCGCTGGCACCATCAGACCAGAGATCCTAAGTAGCGGGGTGCAACATGTACACGCCCTAGCAGCAGGGATGAGATTTGGGTGTGGGCCACACTGTATTGCATTGGGATCTTAGCCTGAAATTACCACGGGGACCCTGTGCTGAGTGCGAAAGACAAGGCAGGCCTCCCACTTTTTAAGTTATGGTGAAGGTGGAGGGACACCGCACGGATGGGATCAATAAACAGCAGCACTGAGGGGTGTTTGCAAAAGCCCATGTTGCGTTTTCCTCTCAGGGTCTTCTTCCTCGGCTCACGGAGTGGAGGGGAATGTGGGAGCAGCAAGACGCCATGGAGAGGGGAGTCCGAGGCCAGGACAAGGTGAGCTGCTGGGCATCCCTGACCCCTCTCCCTGCCCTTCCCACCTCTCTCTGCCTGCCTCCCAGGTTGAGTCAGACTGTCTTAGCTGAGAGAAGCCCCAAGACGTGGGGGTAGGAAAAAATGAAAGGATTCGGACAAATGCTTTCTTTGTTGTGAGAAGAACCACAAAGCCCAGCTATGAAACAAATCTTGTCCTATTACTAATATAGTCTATCTTTAAGCAAAGAATACAGTGCTAAGTTGTTTGCATATGTTTGGGGCTTTCCAAGAAGACCAGCCTCTTGCCTACCTGTTTGTCTTCCCGAGCCGTGCTTGGCAGTATGAGCGATCCCGACATGCCAGATCACAGCAGTGTCCTGGGCATGTGGTAAAAACGGGAAGTTCCAGGCTTTTCCCCTGAAGATTCAGATTTAGCTGATCTGTGTTGGTCAAGCTCTTCAAACAGTTCCTTTGAATCTAGTCATTGGACAAGTCTGGGAAATCCTGAACTGATCAGCTTATTGTGCCTATTGATGCCTGCTTGGGTCTGGGTGGTGTGAAGGTCAAGGATGGGTCATGATCATAGCTAGTCAAGGATGAATCATGATCATGCCTAGTCAAGGATGGGTCATGATCATGGCTAGTCTAGGATGGGTCATGATCACGGCTCGTCAAGGATGGGTCATGATCACGGCTCGTCAAGGATGGGTCATGATCACGGCTCGTCAAGGATGGGTCATGATCATGGCTAGTGCTTCTCCAGTGGAGCACTCACTGAGGACATGTTCTGATTTCCCTGTAAAAATTTCCTCCACAAAGACCTGGAGGGCTTGAAAATGCCCTCTTATGCATCCCTCCACACCCACCCTTATCATTCCTGTTTTTTGTCTTTTGTTTTCCCCTCTCTTTGAAATGATCTCAAACCTAAGATTCTTTCCCTGGGGATTCAAGTGGGTTTTACTTTAACTTTCCAGCTACTTCTGTAATCTTTTAAAAATAATTTCTCCTCATTTTCTAAATTTAGAGCAGTGAAATTTGTGACTGTTTTGAACTTTTAAAATATTATCTCAAATACTGTGCTGGATAACGCCCTTAATTACACTACGCTGAATGCTATCCATTTCTTGATTTACTTATTTTAGCCAGTCTGAGCCCAGGGAGCCTCGCTCTCTGTCAGAGACTACTGCTTTTCAGAGACATTTGTAGTCTCTCATCAACTAATTTATCCTGGAAGACAGAGGCCAAGGAGTCTAAGTATTTACAGCACGCCTAGAATATTTTGACGCACACCCAAAAGCATAAGTGCAAACTCGGTTGAATAAGTGCTAGATTTGCTCGAAGAAACAGCACAATGCACCCTTCCCGTGTGTGACAGAAGTGTACTCTGAAGAGGTAAAGAGGGGTAGGTACTCGTCCTTGACAGTCTTGCGCTCTAGCTCTGGAGGCAGGACAGGAAAGTCAAATACAAATCAAACATTTCTTTCAGACCGAGATTACTTGTAAACCAGAAGAGAAGGATTCCCCAAGTAAAGTATACCTTCGCCGCTTGCATCAGATGTATTTTTCTTCCCTTGCTAACATGGACTTCTCCAGGAGGTGAGCTCCTTTCTAAAACACATGCGGATGCCGATTTTTTTTTTTGAAGATTTTATTCATTTATTTGAGAGATTGAGCACCAATCAGGGGAGGGGCAGAGGGAGAAGCAGGCTCTTTGCAGAGCAGAGAACCTGATGCAGGGTTCGATCCCAGGTCTCTGAGATCATGACCTGAGCTGAAGGCAGACCCTTAACCCACTGAGCCACCCAGGTGCCCTGGGGAAGCCTATTTTAAATTGTCTTTCCACACTCATGTTCACAGTCTTTTCACAGGTCCACGAAAGCACTGTCACTCTCCAATGGGTTGTAGATGATTTCCCAGTAACAGAAGTGTCATAAAAGCTAATCAGTAAGAAAGAACCTGGCGTAGTGTAGATCTACACAGTAAACCAATTAACTTCTCTCCTTTGAGATTGTCAGGGACTGTAGGAAGTAGCCACGGAAGAAAGGGACCATCATCTTTGAGGATTATGTAATAATTCCCTCGGGGCTGGAACTTGCTGAAACGTCTTGTGCACACAAACTTAAAATGCAATGTTGCTCCTACCAAGCATGTGACATCGACAGAATGGAGCTAAGCTCACCTGCGCACCAAGGGAACATGAGAGCTCATGGCTGGGTGAGCCATGTGCCCCGTGCTGGGCACTGGACAGGCGCGAAATCAAAATGTGAGCAATCACATGATTGGTGGCTAAGGCAAATATGAAACCGAATATTTAAAAAAACGCTATAAGAATGGCAAAAGAGAGGCCAAGGAGAGAAGTCTTTAAAACCTCTATCATCTGCCCTCATTCAGCACCTCCCTGGGCTCTGCGTTCCAGCACCGAGGGCTTTCCCCGGCATGGGGCAGATGCCCTGAGCTCAGCCCCTCCTCCTCTCTTACAAGGTGGGTGCTGTCACGGAGACCAGGGCCAGGCTCCAGGCACAGTCCGCCTGGTCTGTGTCCACTTTGTGGTGAAGGTATCATGGCCTGTGATCTGTTGACCCTGCATCCCATGGGGAACATCGTAGGTGTCTGTCCTCACCTGGGGGAGGAGGCAAGCCTCTGTCTCCCTACTCCCCTAGAACTGAACAGGTGACGGTGTGTACACACACAGAGCGTGGTGCCTGGCCCCAAGGTCACACCCTGAGACGTAGGATGTAAACTTGGATCTTCTGGCCCAAAGTCAGTCTGCTGCCTCCAGCTTCCCGAGCCAGTAGAGCCTGGTGGGAGGACCAAAGAACGTGGCAGCCTGGAGTGGGGAAAGAGAAGCTGCTTCCTCTCTTGAGAGCCGAAGGAGGCAAGGCCACGTTGGAATTAGGAGGAACCCAGATGGTAGCAACCATCTCTCAAACTGGGGGCTTCGCCAGGTGCCTGCGGATGTCTTCTGGGACACATGACCGGGAGAGGGGCTCACGGAAGACTGCCCGTTCTTAGAGTCAGAGGCTCTCTCAAAGGAAGGCTCTCCTCTCCCCTGCAGAACCCCGTGCACAGAGCACACCGCACGCCCAGACCACCACAGCCGTGCTTCCTGAGGAGCGATTTCGCAGAACGTCCAACTGGAAGCGTCCTGCAGATTGCTGCAGCAAAGGAGTGACTTTCTGGTCATTTGCAGGGAAGAGTGTCTCCCTTTTAGGGGCCAATTCAGGCCCGGCTATTAGCATTTGAATCAGCTAGCAGTGCTGTTTTGATTGAAGAGAGAAACCCAGCCTTTGTTGTTGCAATTTAGGGGCCTAAGTACTTTTCTGTGCTCCTTTAATCAGTTCAAACAGTCAGGGAAATGGCAATATATAGGTGAAGTGTGGTCTGGCCTCGGAAGTGCAAATGCGGCTCCTGTCCTGTCCCTGAGATCTCCCACGTCAGCTTCTGATCCCGCCTGTGGCAGCTTCGTGAGCTCCAGTGACCGCCTGGGCCTGCTGTCTTCCCATCAAAAATGGGCGGAACGTCTTCAAAATATTAAACCGATGCAAGTAGTCACAGAAATGCCCCAATGGGGGTCAGCCCCTTTTTCGTGGGCTGACCCCTGCTTCCTGCCCCTGGATGTGGCCAAGCCAAGGGTCATGTCCAAAACATCAGTGACGTCGAGGTCCCTGAGTCCCTCGGGGAACTTTAGAACATGTAATTTACTCGCTTAGGAGAACTTTGATTCATTTTTGTAGCCTAGAAAACTGCAAAATTTCAAGTTTAAGTAGATGGAAGGCCACGTTTTCCAGAATCCTGTTTGCTCTGCTTTTCTGCATTTAGTCTGCATTGCGTTTGTGTATCTGGTGTGCGTGTGTGTGCGTGTGTGTGCGTGTGTGCAGCCTCGGGTGACGACTGGATTCTTCGCCCCGCAGTGATGGGGGAAAAAAGGAATGTCTTGGCGAAGCCGACACGTTAGCTGCCCAGCTGGGAGCAAAGTTCCACACCGTGTGTTGGGTTTTGCACCGATCCTTGGGCCGAGGCCCCGAACGTGCGGGCGCATCTCAGCGCTGCAGGGCGTCAGCTCCCGGCCAAACGGAGGGGGCCGGGTCGGCCGAATACCCTCCCTGTGCGCGGGTTGACCAAGGCAGGGGCCGCCTGCCCTGCCCGCCCGCCCGGCCCTTCAGGGCAGCGCTAGGCAGAGGCTTGGCGGGGCTCAGCGCGGACGGGGCCTCGCGGGCATCTGCGCGCACCAGACCGCGGTCCGGCCCCTCCTCGGCTGCCGCGCCAGCTTCCTTTCTCCGCTCCGCTGCCCCGGCACTGCGGTCCACCCGCACCCTCGGGCTCTCCCCTCTCCGTACCTGACCCACCACCTCCTCCCGGAGGCATTCCGGGATTTATCTACTTCTTCCACTAGCGCCTGCCTCAGCTGGGGCTGAACTTGCCCCTCCGCGAGGGACATTCTTTAGCCGTTTGAGCTCCTGGTGCCTCAAAGGCAGGCACTGCGTCTTCTAACTACTGTGTACCCCCTGGGCCCGAGCCCTTTTCCAGCAACAGCCGCTCTCCCGCAGCTGATGAAAGGCCGTTTGTCTGCCTCGGTGTCTGCTGTATCGTGTGTAGAGAGACGAGTGGCCGGGCCGCAGGCACCTGCCTCATCCCAGCGTGAAAGGGCGCCCTGCGGGGCAACGACCCTCGCTTCCCCTCGGCCGTCTGCCCCCCTGCCCTTGGTCCTGCTCAGAGCGCCAGGGCCTTGCTGTGGGCTTGCCCAGGGGGACTCACCCTGGAGCCTGCTGCCCCTGGCCTCACCAGAAGCATCGGGGGAGGAAGGATGAAGTCCCCCAGAGCCTGGCCTAAGGCCAGCTTTCATGGCTGGGGACACTGAGCAGTTCTTCTGTTGGCTTTAGGGTCGGTGTCCTCAAACATGGCACAGTGAGGACCTTCATCCCTCCATGTTCTCATCGAGCTGTTGTGAGAACCAGTGGGGTCTGCAGTGGTCACCACGGGTTATGGGGAGAGAAACATCCTTGCAGTGGTCACTGTCATTTGACTTAGAACAGAGCCCAGAGGAGCCCACAGATCCTCAGCCTCCAGGGCCGGCGGAGGCCCGAGGGGAATTCCCCAGGAGACAGCTTCCTCACCTCTGTCCCCGAACACGGGCGAGGGAGGGGATGGGACAGCACCGGGACACACGTTCGTTCGTGGCTTACTGGTGCTTAGCGGCAGCTAGTGAGGGCCGAGGCTGTTGGGGGCCTGTGCGAGCTCCCCTGAGGGCTGTGTCGCTTCTTCCCCGGACGCCCCTCTGGCTGATCCCGGGTTCTCGTCACAGATCAGAAAACAGGCTCAGGGACTCCGAGGCTGTCATGTCCTCACCCACGAACAGCCTCAGAGACGCAGACCCTGCTCCCGGAGCCATCCCTCCAGCCGTCGGCACTTCTCTGGACCCAAACCTCCCGGATTGAGGCCCATTTTATTGCCAGACCTTCTTTTTAATTCTCTGTAGGACTGAAAGGAAAATGCAATTTCATGGGCTATAATCACGGGTGGATTTCATACCGAAAATCCATATAATCCGTGTAATTCGTCCGTCATGAATGCATGCTACGTGAGCCCCGAATGCCTTCCTCACCCCGTTTATGACTGCTTCGTTCGAGATGAACATGAGCCAGAGGCTCCCAGCGAGAGAAAATATTGAGGGCATTCTAACAACAGCACTGTGTGCTCAAGGAGTGCTGAGCTTGACAGCTTACTTCTGTGTTTGCTTTTCTCTGCTTGGTGCTACCCTGAGCAGACTCCTGGAGAGGAACGGCTGGTTTGCAGATGTGGACCCAGAGGGCAGAGCTGGAGATCTGGTCAGTGTGGTCTTGGGCTGACGCCGCACAGTGAGGCCCTGGCTCAGGTCCAGGGGGGCTGGGGGCGAGGGGCCGGCCCCAGGGAGCTTCACTGCTGTGTGTCAGCAGATTCTCCAGCGGCAGTTCTGGTGCGCGTAGGAGGGCTGCCTGTAAGCAGCGGCCGCCATCTAGAATGAGGGATGAAGCAGCATGCCATTTGTACCCAATCGCATTTCCATTCTGGATCTTGATGTGGAGGAATAGAGAGGTCAGTTTCAGTTTTACGGATATAACCTTGAGTCTGACTTACAAGCAAAACACAGTCAGAGCAGCACTGGCCTTCCCACGCCCTGGTTTCTCTGCCCCTTCCCTCTGCCACCAGAGCACCTCCCAGCGAGGCCGCTGCTGGGGTGGGCCATCAGACAAGATGAACTCCCGGGGTATTGGGGGGGGGACATAATGGTATTTCTTGGCAATAAGGAACTATCTCCTAAAATATCAAATGGTATGCAATGAAAAGATTAAAATGTGAATAAATAAACCCGCCTCTTAATGATCGTTCTAGTCCAACTACCAAGTTCTGCTTTAAAAGTTATTACTCATATTCTGACTGTAATGAAAATGGCAACAGCAAAAACTGAAGGTCACGCTTGCTTCCCAAAGCTGGATTACATGCTCCCACATGGACATGGGCTGCGTGCAGTGCGGCCGGGGCCCAGGGGCAGGAGGCCGAGGGACACAGGGCCACCTGGACAGCCGCCCACAGCACTGCCCACCCTCCGCTTCCTAAAAGGCGACGACAGCCCAGCTGAGGAAATGGAAGATCCCAGTCGGAAGACCAGAGGACACCCTGCAGCCCAGTGTGACATGTGAGTGGTCTAGAAAAGTGCCAGAAAGGAGAAGCATTGCAAAACATCCCAAACTGCAGATTTTGAGAATGGGACAGTGACAGGGCGAGTGGGATGGAGAGCTGAGAGAGTGGGATCGCAAGTGGTGGGCTCCCATGCTGGGTGTCAGCCTAAGCCCGCTTCCTCAGGGAAGCCTTCCAGCAAGTCCCTGGCTGAGCGCGGGAGCCGTGTGTTCCTCTGGCCGAGCGCCGAGACAGATGGCTTCTTCGCTTGTCTGTCTACCCCTTCCCCTCTGCCCCCCAGTTGGAAACCCAGTGATGGGGGGACGAGAGGGCACACCAGCTGTCTTGCTCTCCGCAGCGCCCCTGCTCCTGGTCCTGTCACTTGCAAATAGCAGGAGCTCGGCTGACTTTTCCTGAATGAATGAAGGAGCCCCTTCTGGTTCAACTTTCCATCCATGTCTGTATTGGCCCGCTCCCCCTCTCACGGCGAGGCAGGATGGCATCGTAGGCATTACCGGACATCCCTGATTCCGCTCCTGTCTGCCCTGTTTGCCTTTGTCAGGCCTGGCCTTGATCTCCTCCTCTTGCTCAGTGGGGACAGAGACACCTACGCGGGGTTGTTGCATGCACTCAGAGGAAGGTCGATGAAGTGTTTACCTATACCCAGTGCGTACTCCCAGCTCTCTGATGCTGAGGGCTTTGTGCAAGCCGAGCTCCATGTACCCTGAGATACAGCAGGGAGCGGTCGTGGAGAGCGTCTGCTGTGTGACGGGCACCAAGTCTGCCAGCAGAAGCAGTGCCAGCCAGCCCGACTCCTCCCAGGGAGAAGCGTAGTTGCAGCCTGGTGTCTTTCTGACGTGGCACGGAGAGCTGTCAGGACAAGGCACCTGGAGGCAGACTCTTACCTTCTTGGTATCTTGTCAATGTCCACTTTTCTTTTTGGATCCTTTCCAGCTTGAGTGAAAGGAACAGAGTTAATTTTTTTTTAGATTTATTTATTTATTTGACACATAGAAATCACAAGTAAACAGAGAGGCAGGTGGGGCCAGGGGGAAAGCAGGCTCCCCGCTGAGCAGAGAGCCCGATGTGGGGCTCGATCCCAGGACCCCGAGATCATGACCTGAGCCGAAGGCAGAGGCTTTAACCCACTGAGCCACTCAGGTGCCCCCAGAGTTAATGTTTTAATTAATATACCTTTAAAGTGTAAGCATCATACTCTCTCACCATAAAGATGAAATTTAGCCCAGGGGCAGGTGGTTTTTAGAGAGCCTGAGAAATCGGGTGCACACTCATTGCTGACTATGGCTGGTCAGGAGTAGGGAGCTCCTCTCAGTTCCAGTTGACTTTGCCCTCCAACAAACGTCACGGGTGCTGTTCTACTGGGCACCCAGGTGTAGACTGAAGACAGGACAGGATCATCTCACAACAGCTGTCCTCTGATCTCTGTTTCCTGGGTCGCCCTCAAATTGTACTAAATCGTAGCTGCTTTATGGGTGTTAACTTCAGGCCAACACATATAGGTGTACACCCTCGAGTCACTTGTTTGGATTTTCATGCAAGTTGCAACAGAGATTTTTTCTTCTGCACACACACACACACACACACACACACACACACGCATGCGCCCCTACCCTTGTTAACACTGATTTGTTTTCATTTCTCTGGCAATGGGTGTTAGTGGAGATGGGTGTGTTTGGCTAGAGGCAGATACTGTTTTATTTAGCCCATATCTGTGGTTCTCAAAACATTTTCCAAAGCAGAATTGTTGAGTATAGAATGCAAATCCAAAATTATATGCTTTATTTCCAGAATCTTGAAGAATATTTCCATGATTTCCCCAGTGACCAAAATTTCCAATCTGAGATATAATAGCCTTGAATTCATATGATCAGGAAAGATGTATAGATATTGGCAACTGTGAACATATATGCAATAAAAAGTTTATAAGTGAGACGGTCTTCGGAGAGCCACTAGTGGGGAAACCTATTGGTAGGTGGGTAGTAGATTTTGGTGTTTAACATACAATTCATAAGCTTGGGGGGTATAATAATACTTAAAATTTATTGTATATGATTATGCACATTTGATTGTTCTTGGAGAAAGGATTCATAGGGTGTTGTTGTTGTTGTTGTTTTAAATTAGGTTTTAAAAGCGGTCTTTAAAATGTTCCAAAGGTCTTTAAAATGATCCAAAAGTGTTTGATGTTATG
The DNA here is from genome assembly GCA_004024625.1 of Mellivora capensis. Classification (NCBI taxonomy): domain Eukaryota; kingdom Metazoa; phylum Chordata; class Mammalia; order Carnivora; family Mustelidae; genus Mellivora; species Mellivora capensis. Next base: position 56,077 of record PISX010005692.1, on the reverse strand, counting down.
AAGTTCAATGAAGTGGAAAAAAATCTTATATTTGCAGAAAATAATATACACTGGTATTAATACCATTTTAGGATTCACATGTAGGCAACAATAATTTAAATACAGTCTTCAAGTCTCTCTGTCTCTTTTTCTCTTCCTTTAGGATTAAGCTTCCAGAACACAAGAGGGGGAAACCTGCTCCTCCCAGGATGACCCCAGTACCTCTGACTCTGGAACAAGCAATTCAGACTCACCATGTTGTGGTTGGCTCCTGTCTTTTCTCTGCCCAGGGGTTAGATGACATAGTGCCCCAGGCAAGCAGACGAAGTTAGAGTGGGAAGGAAGACAGGAGATGTTGCAGGGCGGGAGGCTGTGGCCAGAGCAGGATGCTGAGCAGGATTTCTGAGTCTGAGCCGCTCTGGGCAATGCCTAGAGGCAAAAAGATGAGCGCCTGCCCTGAGTGGAGGGGGGGTGCAAAGGTTGCAGGGATTAGGGCTGAGGTTTATATGGGTCAGCAGCCTGAAGAGAGGAGTCCAAGTATGAGCGCAGGGGTGGGCGTGGGGGTGGGGGTAAGTTTTTTCCTAACTCCTTGGTGAATAAGAAAAATGGCCAAGGGTTAGGGTTCTAAGAGGCAGTAGGTGCACTTGGCCTTTGGGGTTTATATATCTTTTTCCTTTTCCTTCATTGCAGGAGGCCAGGACAACAAGACGATATTGGACCAACTATGTGGACCAGGAATGAGACTCACATCGTATCATGATGGGAAGGACGAAGAAATGCTGAAACTCTCAGAGAAACGTTTAAATGGCAGATTTCTGTTTCCTTAGTTCGAAGTTATGACAGGCAACAACAGCATCATCAACTAAATCATAGACTCATTGTAAATGTGACATTGTTCATATGGAAACGCAGAACCATGAATGAGAACAGACAGGAGAAAGAGTCAGCAGAATGTGCCTCACCGGAGTCAAGATAGTGGAAATTAACAGATGGAGAAAATACATAAGTATGATGTATGTGGTTAAATTTCAGAAAGAATTTTTAAATTACGGGTAAGCATTAGGAGACTCTTAAAATGATCAAAGATGTTTGAGAGAGAATGAAATAGAACTTTCAGAGTGGAATATTAATAAGTAAATAAATTAATATTGAGGGGGTTAAAGAATACATTAGACATGCCCAAAGATAGAATTATTGAACTATAAAGATCAAGATGGATCTTCCAAAATAGCGCACAGGGAAACAAGGCAATGGGATATATAACAGAGAGGGTAAGGGAAACAGAGGCTCTAGGAGGAAAATCCAACATACATTTCGTTATAGCTGGTAGTAGGAATAATCGAGAGAAAGGTATCAATGAGAAAATTTGAAAATTCCAGAACTGATGAAAGAAACCAATCCTCAGATTTAGGGATCCCAAGGAGCCACAAAAGCAACAAACACAAAGAACAGCCGATGGAAAATGACATTGTTTTAAGAAGTGGGAGAGAAAGGACAGGTCATTACAGGGGAATGACAATGAGAAAAACACGTGACATCTCAACAGTAACATTGAATAAATTCTTATAAATTATTTTGGTGAAAAGAAGTAGAATATTTAAATAGTCTTAGCTATTGAGTAGATTGAGTATATAATTTCAACACCATCTAACAGAGAAAATGAGAAAACTCTAGCCCTGTATGATTTTACAGGTAAATTCCCTGAATACTTAAGTAAGGAATAATGTCACCATTCCTGTGCATGCTCTCCAGAAAATGGGAAAGGAAGGCATATCTCCCAGCTCTTTTTGTGAACCCAGAGTAACCCAGAAGGCTGAGCTCATTCAGGAGTGCCGCTGCAAAAGTCCTAAGCAAAATATTAACAAATTAACCCATTAATGTGGAGTTCATTTCAATAACTTCTTCTGTAATAAAAATTATCACAATTGATGGGTAAGGAGGAAATTACTCAATTTGTTAGTGTACTTAAAAATATATTTGTAAAAAAATGTACTTAATGGTGAGATATTGAAGCCTCTCTTTGTGAAGTTGGAAACAACAGAAGGATGCTTGTTCTTCTCACTTCTAGTCAAGACCGTTCTGGAAGTTTGACCAGTAATTATAAGCAAGAAAAAGAAAGAGAAGCTAGAATGTTTACAAGAGATATGAAACTATTTTTTGTAATAGAAAAATCCTGAAGAACATAGAAAACAAGAAGGTATCATACATTTCTGGAAAATGCTTAACTTTAAAAGGGAGAGAGGGACTCTTGATGGGGAAGGGAACTTGGATGCTGGAAATGGGCTATTTCTTGACCTCAGAGGTGGTTACTAAGTGTTTGCTTTATAATGAGATTTTGTATGAGATTTATATGAAATTTTATAGTGAGATGAAGGGTCTACATAAGAACTATAAACATTTTATTATTTTATAAAATAATTTTTTTAAGGATTACATTTATGGTAGCAATAAGTTAATTACCTAGGAGTTAATTTGGAAAAAATATGTGTAAGCCCTTTGTGAAAAAAAGCATAAAACGTCTTTGAGAGATATTTAAAAAGATCTACATAAAAGGAGCCATTATGCTCTTGAATAGAAATACCACATATTTAAATGGTGTGAGTTCTCCTCAATCTAGTTTTTAGATTTAATGTGATTTCAGTAATTTTTCATGGAATTTGACAAAGTAATTCTGAAGTTTGTGTAGAGGAGCTACTGGTTGGAACAGGTGGGTCACACTGAGAGCAGAAGACAGTAAGGTTGGGCTTGTTCTGTAAGACGTCAGGCCCTGATTTCAAGTTCTATCGCAACTTACGTGGACGTTTATTGGTTCAAGGTGCATAAAAGCATCTGTGAACTAGAATAGAGAGCCCAGCATAAAAAGTCAGACTCCAAAACCATGTGCAGAACGGAAACTATCATGGTAGATTTGTTGCCGATCTTTGGTGAGACAGTGGATGGTTTAGCAAATGGTGCTTGGACGACTGGTTTTCTCCACTGAGAATGGATCTCTGTCTCATCTATGCACAGAAGTCAATTCTATGTGGGTCAAAGTCCTAAACGTAAAAGAGAGGACTATGAAACTTTAAGAATATGGGACACTATCTTGGGGGTAGGAATGGCTCTCTTAAAGGTGCAAAGACTGTAAAATGGAAAGAACAGAGTGATCAATTTGACCATGTTGACATGGGGATTTTTTTTTCACTAAAAGACATCGTCAGGGACAGGAACAGTCTAGTCACAGAGTGGGAGAATGTTTGCTCTTAGTAAAATCGACAAATGATTGATATCGGCATTTAAAAAGAACTACTATACTTGAATTTAAAAAAGAAGATTCAACAAGATACTCAAAATCCTTAATAATCAGGAAAATGCAATTTAAAACCATGACATTCTTTTTCTACCTAACAGATAGGGAAAATGATAAGATCTAACAATATCCACTATTGGGCAAGCTACAAAGCGAGTGGAAACTCACTCCCTGTAGGTGGTATATACAATTGGTGTAACTTCTTTGGACAACAATTCATATATTCTAGAAATACTGAAAGAAGACATTACCCGGAAATTCCTTTTCTAGGCTTATAACCCAGCTGTGCACATTCTTGCACCAGGGTATCAAAAGACACATATAAGAATTTTCTCATGAACTCATGAGACCAACAGGGATCTGAACACTGACTAGATTTTAAAAAAAAGACTTATTTATTTATTTTAGAGAGAGAGAGCACAAGCAGGAGGGGTAGAGGGAGAGGGGGAGAAAGTGAATCTCAAGCAGACTCTGTGCTGAGCAGAGCCCAACGTGGGGCTCGATATCAGGACCCCGAGATCATGACCTGACCTGAAACCAAAAGTTGGATGCTTAACTGCACCACTCAGTCGCCCCAAACACTGACTAGATTTTTGACGATATTAAGGAATTCTTTTTTAGGTTTGAGAATGGTATTAGGGTTAGTTTTAACCAAAAAGAACCCTATCTTTCAGGGATACACACTGCAATACTTCTTTTATGGAGGAAGATCTGACGTCTGGAATTCCCTTCAGAGTGAGCTGTGGGTGGAGGAGATGGGGTGATGGGTCAGATGAAGCGGGACTGCCCACTAGTGTGTCCTGTTGATGCTGGGTCATGAACCCAGGAAGGCCCGCCACCGGACTTGCTCTCTGGGCATCTCCTGAGCTGGTTTGCTCAGCCTCAGGGCTGGTCCTCATCACTGCGCCATCATCGGGAACATGTTAGAGCCAAGAGAGCCATTTACCTGGGCGCAGAGAGTGGGGGTCTTCTGCCCACATGAGCCGATCTGTTCCATTTCCTTTCCTTGGCTTCTCATGGTGTGTCTTCAGTTGATTCACCGAACCTTGTCATTTGAGTCTCTTCATTTGGTCTGTGAAGTCTCCCATTCCATGATTTTAGCAACAGCCTTCTTGGCCATGAGCTTGAAGGCTATCTCTGTAGAGAGTCCTCTCCCAGCACGTCAGCATGGAGCCCTGCTGTCCAGACGTGTCTGGGGCTAGGGACGGACATGGGAGATGAGTTTATTTTGACTGCTGTGTTGAAAACAGACTATAAGGGCAAGATGTTCGTGTACGGGTAAACAGATAAGGAAGCCAAATGCACGTAAAGAATTTGCTAGATTCGATCTAGTATTTTAAGCCAAGGATTATGGCAAATAGGTGACCAGTGGTTCAATATGTTTGTGTGTTTTTTGTAACGGAAAGTATTTGTGTGAGCCCTCTTTTTATAATGACACCGTCCACACCTCGCCGTCCTGTAGACCTCGGTCTCCTGCAGGTCCGTTAACCGGAGTGTTTGTTTTCCAAAGACTCAAGGAACAAACTGTGGCCCTGTGTTGGGCACTGAACCCATCGATTTTAGGAGGACATTTGCCACCTCGGCGCACAACTGAAACTGAGATTCCGAATAGCCTTTTGTTAGCCTCCCCAGGCCTTTCCTCGGAACCAGCGAATCAGCGTTGTAAATGGTGACAGAAACTCAGGCTACAGGGTACAGGTGTCAAATGATTTTCGCACTTGAAGGCCACAACTTATTTACCTGATCTTTAATCCCATTCTCTGGCCAACTAGCCAACTGATGACTCACATTATTGCCTGTTGTAAAAAATAACAAAATTCCCACATATTGGAGTTTTAATTGGGTTTTTAAATTCTAACACAGGTTTGTTTTGTTCCAACACGAGACGTCCGTGGCGGCCTATAGCCCGCGCGCAGACCCCGGCAGAGAGCTCTGTACGAGTTTCCTTCGCGGCCTTCAATCTCACGAGCCCCTCCCACGCCCCCGGGAAGATCTCGTAGTGGCGTGGCGCTTGCAAAGCCTTCCCCTGGGGTAAGGACGATGGCCGGAAGGTAGGCGGCAAGTGGACAAGCATTGACTGAGTTAGTAAGAGAGTAGCAACACGACTTTAGTCTTCCCACTCCGTTTTGGAATTACTGAAGTCCTCCGGCATAACTTGGAACTCTCCCTGCCCGACCCTGGGGAAGTTCTTTACCTCCCGGATCTACATTAACTTTACTATGGACAGATTTTTGGAGCTGGGCGAGAACAGCACGCACTGCTACGGGGTTCTGCAGAAAGGTGACGAGGAGAAGGTATTGGCTTTTGAGCTTCCCTCTGGTTTCCAACGTCTCTGCCTGGATGGCAAGTTGTTTAACAGATGAGATTTTCCTTCTTCACCTCCCAGCATATTGTCATCCTTTATATGATTAAAGTTTGTTTCAGATTTTAAAAGTATTTAAGCCAACCTGTTCTCCTCCGCAAACACACTCACACACACCGGTCCCCCTCTAGGCCTGGCCGTGTGCCTGTGGTGGGCGAAAGGGGGAGAGTTGCCTTTATTCCTGCTTGCGGTATACGGAAGCTGGTCTGGGGCAACACGGTGGGTTTAAAACAAGAGAAGTCAGGAACCCGTCTGCTGCTCTGTTTTTCCTCTGTCGGGGGGACTTAGCTACCTGGGCATACAAGCCGGGCTCCGACCCCCCCGCAGGGCTGGTACCCAGAGGATGCTGTGGATCTTTCCTTGTCTGCAAGAGACCTCGGCAAAGGCTAACAGCTCCCCCCCGGTGAGCAGGGGCGAGGGGTGGCAGGAGCCCGCCGGCTGTGTGAGTTCCCTTGTATGTACAATGTGCCAATTCTCGTTTCCAAATGGACCACTGACTGAGAATCTCTCCTCACAGCCCTGCTAAGCCCTCCTGTGGCCCCATTTTCACTATCAGTCTGGCCCCCGACATGTACGGAGCTCCTACCTTAGCTCTTCCCTCCCCATCCTTCCAACCAGACACGGGAGCCGGGCTAGCTCCCCTCGGGCACTTCTGTCCTCTGTCCTCCCGAGTGGGCCTGCCTGGCTCTGCCTTTGTCTTCTCTCTCCTGCTCCTGGGTTAGCTACCCCCAAACAATTCTTAACAATTTGATTGTTGTCTCAGTCTTTTTTGTTCATTTTTTGTCTTCATCTGTGTATTTATGGGAATTTCTATAGGACCCCCCTGAAAGTGCCCCGCTCATTGCCAGTCTACTCTGCAGACCTTCTCAGGATCTTCCCAACTATTCTTGAAGATACTGAAAGCCCGCTCCCTTCAAGCAGTCTGCTTGGGGCCTCACCCCCATACCTCCCTGCCCGCTGCCCCCTTTCTTTTCCCATATCACACCCATAGCACATCTGTCTCAACACAGAATGTCCTGCCGGGTGGGCCTTCCTAGGTCGGGGAGTGTGTCTTCGAATCTCTGCTGTCATGAAAAGACCACTCTCTCTTAGCTGCTGTCCTCACCATGGCTCCAGAATCAGCACAGAACATCCCGGATGCTCTCTGCCTTCCTCAGGTCTCCGTGTCTCTGTGTGTCCTCCAATCCGACGTGCGGCCTGCCCCCGGTCCGCACCCCCGAGGCTGCTCCTGCTCCCTCACACGGACGTCTGGTCTGTGAGCTCTGAGCTGCACCAGCCCTTGTTGGAGCAGTGATCACCACCCGTCAGGATTCTGGACCTAATGTCCACCCTTCCTGCTGAGTAGCGATGATGGAAACCAGAGCTGGTCAGGGGTGGGTCCTTCAACCCGCAGTCATTCCCAGCATCCTTTTCTACAAGAGAAGAGATTGACACTTCATACTTCATTTGGCACTAACACGGGACTTTCCAAAACTAGGTGCAGGGATAGAGAAGGTATAAAGAAAGGAGAAAGAAGGTCCCGTCGTGCTATGTGCGTAATCATGACTTAGATGGTTACACAGAGTCTCCCACCAGGATTTCTTGAGTAATTTTAAGCCTGGAGGGAGGCTGCACACTCACTGCTTCCTTTGGAAGACTTCATTTCTGTTCATTCACTGGGCCTCATTTTATACACAATGTCCACAGGGAATCCCGCCTTTAACGTCTCCGAAACAATGGACTGAATCCACGAGTGTGTCTGGTTCCGCGGCTCGGACGTGTTCGTAAGTGGGAAGGATGAACACTGAGTCCCTGTGTGGCTAGAACGTTCCCGACCGTGTGCAGGTGGATTTGGGATCCGCGGCTCCTGCTTCTCCTTAGAGACACACTCCAGGCCGCATTTCAATTTAGCCAAGCCCGTCCCTCGGTGCGGACCTGCCGAGCCCCCCAACGGGCCGAGGGCTGGCTTCACAGCGACTGAGTCAGAGCCTGCGGCTCGCCTGTCTTCGTGGTGCCGCTGCGAGGGGGCGTCCACGACACCAGGTCCACGGAGAGCAGCCGCCGGCCGCCCTGTTTGGGGGGAGTGAGCAGGTGAGAAAACCACGTGACGCCAAGTGTGGCGGGATGAGGGCGATGGGATCATCTATAAGGATCGGAGGAAAAGCAGGCTCAGAAGAGAGTGAACTACGGGAACCAGATGACAAGCCCAGCAGACCGCAGGGCCTTCTCAGGGAGGCCCCGAGAGCCGTGGCCTGTGGGAAACAGGAACAGAGCCTCGGGGAGCAAGAGTGATACAGAGGCCAGTGCGGCCATGACCAGGGGCCTGGGTGGGATGGGGGCTGCCACAGGGGTGAGCTCCCCGTCAGAGGCACTAGAATCAAAGGGACAGAGGCCAGTGGACACATCACAAGCCACTTCATAAGCGCAGAAAGACCTCGGTGCCGCAGCCACAGGAGCAGGCCCAGGGCCAGATCTGGATGCCAGGAGCCCCCGAGGATGACTGGACGACTGGGCCAGTCACCGCAATCCGGGCCACAGCCGGACGGACCGCGGAAGGGCTTCCCTTGCATTCAAGGGGAATCAAGGCATGGAGACAGGGACGGACAACATTAAGTGTCCACACAGAAGATGCTCAAGGTCCCCGCCCTGGGAGGGGCCGCAGCCCGGCTGCCCCCCGAGCTCTCCTCTGTGGCCTTGAATCCAAAGGGACGGGAGCGGCAGCTCTGGGGTCTGAAGGGGACCTGGGACCGTCCCAGGCCTGAGCCTCTCACCCCGCGCGTGTGTTTGTCTCTAATGTGTGAACTCCGTCAGGAAACCGTATGCTGTCTTGCGCCACAAGGCACACAGATTGTCCAGTGAGGACGGATTTGGTTTTGGAGTGCGTTTCAGCCCACAGTCATCCGTGCCCGCGGCCCGGAGAGCAGGCCGGAGCTCGGGCCCGGAGGGCTGGCTGCCCGTGGCCGCAGGACAGTGGGCTCAGCCACGTGCACAGCCACATGCACTCAGGAAAAACATACCTGTGTCTTTTCCACAAGCCAGAGGTGCCCCCAAACAACCAATGGCCTCAAAAACATTTTTAACGGTGAGGAGTCCACAGAATTACAAAATGAACTTTAAAAGCCATACTGAAACCAACTGGGTTTCTTTCAATGGGGGAGACAAACAGAGCAACTGGGCACAGAAATGGTTTGCTGGGAAGCACCCTTCTTACATTTTAGGACTTGCCAATGCTTTTGGCGAAACTCTGCTTCACCGGTGAGGGAGACTGAGCTCCAGAGAAGGATGGAATGAACAAAGGTGAGGAAAACCCACCAAAATGTGGGCTGTGATTAATGCTTGAGGTTTCTATGTTCACACACACACATTACCTGTATACATAATACATATTATACATATTATACATATTATATTCCACACTGAGCACAAAGTATATAGCCAGAAAATAAATGTAGTTTTTCTCCCAGAAAAGAAGGGTCCCCCCGTGCCCACTGGCCTTGAGTCTGTTGGGGCATCATTGATGCCTTCTCCTAAAAGACAAATGGTTTTGTTGCTTGGGAAGGGTGGGAGCTGGGGGAAACTGCCTCTCTGGGAACTGAGGGTGTGTGTGTGTGTGTGTTAGAGAGATTTCTTGTAAAGTGTTCATTAAGTTATTTTGGGGGTGACCCTTTGCATCCTGAGGCCCAGCCATAGGACCTTTTACTCAAATAGCTGGGCTTCCCAAGCAGAGACAGACCTTGGGAGAGAAACAGCCAAAAGTGCTTCCTCCCCCCCAAGGGGGCACATTGTTATTAACCGGGAATCCTTTACGGCTGGGCCTGAGGAAGTTTTTGGCTGTAAACTGTCATGCACCACAGCCTTCACTGAAAAGCCTGGAGAGTGGAGACGCTTGTCCTGAGAACCAAGGAACAAAGATTCAGAAAATGAGGCAGAGAAAGGTGGGGGGAAAGAATAGGTAGGGAAGGCCAGGAGAGCCCCAGAGGGACACAAAGTCAGTAACTCCCAGCCTCTAGCTCGGCCAACAAGTGGAGCTACATCTCTGGCTGGTGTCCTTGAACACTTCGGACTTAATTTGTGGAGGGTAAAAATGTCCAGAGTTCTGGATGTACCCGAAAGCTCTCTGGCATTGGTGAGCTCTTTTGGACTTTGGGGAAACAACCCCAGGACCGTCAGGGAGAGAGAGCTGGAGCCTTAGGGCAGGGAGCATTGGACACCTCAGTTCCCACCTAACCTTTGGAGACCCACCCTCTCTACTGGCCACCCACCCTTCTTCCCTGCCTCACAGCCAGCCTTTCACCTTTACTCCAAGTGCGGGAGCTCAGGTGGTCTCAGGCCAGAGAAATGACCTTTGAGACACTTTTACTCTCTAAGGAAAGACGCACTCACAAGTCCTCCAAATCTCCCGGGGCCAGAAGAGCCGGATGGAGGGCGACTCAGGAGAGTCCGGGTGTCAGGGGCAAATGAGATCCTTTTGGTGCCTATTTCTAGAAGAAAAACTCCCCCACTCCGGTCATTCCCTTGGGTATCCCAAGCATCTGAGACAACAAAAGAAACTGAGAAACGTCCATAGTATCTAGTATTGAGGCGCGCTGGGCTTCCAGACTCTTCAGTACCCATTTGGAAAGGCGCGCAAAATCAGCCCTGGAAGCATCCTCAACCCAGCTGGTGGGGGGCGGAGGCAGCAGGCCCTTAATCCCTGGGCTGGCTCCCGGAAGCAGAGGCCGGGATCGTCCGCCCCCGGCCGGGATCCCTCCCGCGGCTTGGCGCGCCAGGCGCAGGCAGGAAAGGGGTAGCTCGGGCGCACATTCCAAGTCCTTCCGGGAGACCCCCTAGCTAGGGCGCAGGGCTGTTCTAAATGGGGCGCTTCACCCCATGCACTGGCTGTTCCCATAGGGTGCGGGGATGGGGTGAGCGCGAAGAAGACCTGGAAACAGTCTGGAACCACACGCTCGGGCTAGAGTGGTGGGCAAGGGCTTCCGAGGCTCACAGCCCGCGCTCAGAGCTTCTACTTCCTCCTCTCATCCTGGGCTCCAGTTTTGGGAGAAATGTTATTGTTTAAAGAGCCCTTATTGAACTATTTCCTGCTCATTGTCACCTTTCCTTCGCTCTCCTCGCGGAGGTTCTCACCGAAAGGTAATAAACCACCCGTTCCCCACACCGCGGGGCGCGGCGGCTGGCGGGGCCTGGCAGGGAGGCGCACCCCAAACCCTGCTCTCCCGAGAGCACCCTGGCCAGCCCCTTCTCACTCCCACCTTCCACAGAAACGGAGATAAGCCCACAGAAGCCACGCAAACCTCGTCATTAGCGTCCTGTTTTCACACAGGAAGCGGGAAAACTTCCTAAAAGGGCTCTTTTGGTTGAATTTTGAGTATTTCCCACTGCGGGCGCGGAGCTCAGCCTCGGGCAGAGACTCCGGGCGCGGGGCTCCCCCTTCCACACCGGCGAAGGCGCGAGAACGGGGTGGGTGGGGGGCGCCGGCGTGGACTGGTCGGGTGTTAGCGCAGCCACCTGCAGCGCCGCGGGGCGAGGGACGTGTCGGGACGGGACGACGCTCGGTGGAGCGCTGAGCCTTCAAAGGAGCGAGACCAGCGGGACCCGGGCGAAGCGGACAGGGCGCGCCCTTCTGCTGGGCTGGGCTCGCCCTGCGCCGGCGGGGCGCGGAGGGCCTCCGGCCGGGCGCAGGTGAGCCCGCGGTGCGGTCCAGGCTGGCACCCGCGCGAGAGCTGGGGCGCGTCACCGGCGGCCAGGCTGCCCCTCGGGGACGTGCGGGCCGGGGCGAGCTCGGGCGCCCGGCTCCTCCACCACCCCTCGCGCCCGCGGCCCGCCCCGCCGCTTTGATGGAGGTGCAAACATTTGGGGGAGGGCGGAGGTGTCGGGGCTGGGCCGGGGCGCGCGGGGCCCGGCCTGGGATTTGCATGAAACAGGCGCGGGAGCCCATTGTCGGCCCGGGGCGCCCCAGCCCGCCGGCCGGGTCTGAAATGGCCGCGCGCGGCCAATGGGCAGCTGTCCCCGCACTTCAAAGGGCGCGCGGCCCAATCCGCCGGCCCCCTCCGCGGCCGCCGCTGCTCTATTTATGGGAGGGGACGCAGTTTCTGGTCCCAGAGACCTACTCTAGCCCTGCCGCGCGGGAGTTCAAGTGGAGTCACTTTCCCCCTACCCCTCTCCCCGCCCCTTCCCCCCCAGATCTCGGTCCGCGCGCTCCTCCGCGGCCAGTGCTGGGAGCCCCCGCGCCGTCTCGGGAAAGCGGCCGCTGACCGGAGTGAAGGTGGCTTTCGGGTAGCGAGTCGGGGCTTGGGGGGCGGTGGGGAGGGGCGGGCGGGAGGATGAGCTCCTCCGGCGCCGAGAGCGCGGGGAAGAGCCTGCAGTACCGAGTGGACCACTTGCTGAGCGCCGTGGAGAGCGAGCTGCAGGCGGGCAGCGAGAAGGGCGACCCCACGGAGCGCGAGCTGCGCGTGGGCCTCGAGGAGAGCGAGCTGTGGCTGCGCTTCAAGGAGCTCACCAACGAGATGATCGTGACCAAGAACGGCAGGTAGGCGCGCCCAGAGATGGATGAGCGCCAGGCGTGGGGAGGCCTGGGGGAAGTTCCCCGCTGCCCGACAGTTTTCTCCTAGTGGGGGTCTTCTTGATCCTTTCGGCTGGGCTCTGCAACAGAGCCCAGTGTCCCCTAACTGTCACTCTCTGGGCCTTTCTCCGCCGAAGTTTTGGGAGAAGTCTCCCAGACCCTCGCCTTGCCCGCTCGCGGGAACCCTCGGCCGGGTCCTTTCAAACCCTGCCTCCCGGGGCCGTGGGATAGTGTGCACGACGCTGGGGACTTAGGGGGACTCTGGGAAGGGGGGCTGGGGGGCTTTCCTTTGCCCCCAAGTGACAGATGCCTCTGTCCCAAGCTTCCTGCCTTACATCTAAAGGTCTAAAGTCTCAGATCCGGGGTCTGCCGGCTGCCCCCCTTCCTTTACAGGAGGATGTTCCCCGTGCTGAAGGTGAGCGTATCTGGCCTGGACCCCAACGCCATGTACTCCTTCTTGCTGGACTTCGTGGCTGCTGACAACCACCGCTGGAAGTACGTGAACGGAGAGTGGGTCCCTGGGGGCAAGCCCGAGCCGCAGGCGCCCAGCTGCGTCTATATCCACCCGGACTCGCCCAACTTCGGGGCGCACTGGATGAAGGCGCCCGTCTCCTTCAGCAAAGTCAAGCTCACCAACAAACTCAACGGAGGGGGTCAGGTGGGTGTAATGGAGGGGGTGGCGGTGGAGGGGTGGGGGGGCAGAGGGACAGGGCCAGGCAGGCCGGGTCTGCACCTTCCTCGTGGTGGAGGGGACTGTGCTTGAGCGGGAGGTGACATCTGTCCCGGAGAAACATCACAGCCTTCCTCTGTTAAGCCATCAGTGTTGTTTATAGTAACCTGATGACCGCAGCACCAGGGCTCGGAGCTGGGAGGGGGGCGGTGCTGAGCTTCACCTTTGGAGACTCAGGGGTCTCAGGCTTTGGAACTTGCGCATTGAAGCCTTCAGCTTCCCTAGAGGCAGACAAAAGAGCAGCATTGGTGGTCAAGGGGCACTTCCAGGCTCAACCTGTGCCACGGTGTTTGCTGCATGGTCTGAACAGACTTGTAGACGTGTCCTCTTCTAAGGGTGGCTTTACTGGGTGTTTTTATTGGGAGACCCCATGTTCAAGCAAAGCACAAACCAGCTCTGACTTTTAAAGCATCTCTAGCCATGCTGGGAGCTTCAGAACGTTAATGCAGCAGGTCAGAGGATCTCACAATGGGCATTCATTGCCTTTAACGGTGTGGAGCAACTCACACTCCTTTTCCTAAACCAGCCGTGGGAAGCGGCACCTGGAGGGAAACCCACCAGCCTCAGCAGCAAAGACACTTCCTTGTGAGTCTGCTGCTCCTTGGATGTGTTTCTCTCCTCAACAGCAGGGCAGATGGATGTCCTGTGATCTGACGGTCTTGTCCGTGGGCTTCCCGCAGATCATGCTGAACTCCTTACACAAGTACGAGCCCCGGATCCACATAGTGAGAGTGGGGGGCGCACAGCGGATGATCACTAGCCACTGCTTCCCTGAGACCCAGTTCATCGCCGTGACCGCTTACCAGAACGAGGAGGTGAGCAGCGGGGTGACATGTGCCCTGGGAAGTCTCGAAGAATGTGGATAGTCCTTGTGTTGGCGGACTTTAGACTGAAAAGTTACGCCTTTTCAAGTAATCTACTCTCACCATCAGACTGGGACGGAGGGAAGAAGTTCTGAAATGTGTGCTTGTTCACCTGTTTCTCCTTTAATCCTCTGTAAACCTGTGTCTATAAAACGAGAACCATCTACTAAATGCTCCGAGTAAAAAGAACCAAATGTTTAGGTTAATGCTGTGAGAATTCCCAAGAACAAGTTGAACGAGAGAGGAAATCTTTGGAGGTCTTCCCAAAAGGGTAGGGGTAGGGGGCAACCCTGCAAACCTGGGCAGCATGAAGGGTCACACAAACGGAAGGGGCAGCTGCATACAAAATACCAGTTCATGCCTGTACATCTCTAAGTCAGACCCCAAAGGACAGACATTTTGTGACTCGCTGGTTAAGTTGTCAGTGTTGAGCTATTTCCTAAGCCGATTCTGGTGCTGCTTTGAGCCATGTTTGTTTGATTTATGCACAGAGAACGCCATCAGCAGTAGGTCGAACTCACTGTGAATTCCACTCAGGAAAGCAGCATTGAAGAACTTCCATAAATGTACTGTTCTTTGTGAAATATGACAATTATGGAGCCACTTCAGACCCAAATAGAAAAATAGATCTGGAAGGGAAGTCTGATGATGTTTGACTATTTAAAGGTGGTGGGGGCGGGGGGGGTTACTGATGTTTCCCTATTTCTCGGGACCAAATTAAATCGTCTGGCTGATGGACAGTGTGTACCAGTTAATGTGGTTTCTTGTTTTTCAGATCACGGCTCTTAAAATTAAATACAATCCATTTGCAAAAGCTTTCCTTGATGCAAAGGAAAGGTGAGAGAATTCTATACCCTTTGGGCAAAGAAATACACAGTAAGAAGAAATATTGCTGCAAATCCTATTTTCTGAATGTTCTCCTTTTTGACGACTCTACACTTTTTTGACAGAAGTGATCACAAAGATATGATGGAGGAACCTGGAGACAGCCAGCAGTCTGGGTACTCCCAATGTACGGTTTGTTGCACTCTGTCCCCACGTCCCTTGCTTCCAGGACTAGACTGCCGAGAGCCAGACCTGGGGATGCAGGCGAGAGCATGTTTCTGGCTGGGGGCAGGCGGCCCTCTGTGGGCACATGATGTTGGAGCTATGTTAGGACTGGTCGCCATTCACCCTCTGCTCTCCCTGAGGGTTGTGAATGCGCTTCTGGCACGTGAGACAGAGAAGGCAGGGGACAATTCCCCCAGGCTCTGTTGTTCAGCTTCCGGGCAGACCCGACCATGGCTGGGTCGGATTGTGGAGGTCTTGGTGGGGGTTAGACTCTGCTCTGTTGGGCTAGTGGAGAAGCCCCTCGCCATCCGCACTTGGAGATGGTTTCTGTCTTGGTTAATGATGGCGGGCTGAAGGACCGCCTTTGGAATGATGCTTATGACCAGATGGGGTTTTTCCCGAAGCCCATTTGGGTTCCAGGAGTGGCCCAGCAGCTCTGGCTGGTTTTGGTGGTGGGAACAGTGGCATGTAGGATGGGGAAAGTGCTGTAAGTCCAGCTTCCTTTCCGAGTTCCACGAGCAGGAGCAAAGTGGCGCAGGTCTGTGGAGCAGGGTCTGTAGGAGACAGAATCCCGCGTGGCTGCCCTCTCCATGCAGGGAAGGGGCTCGGAGCCTGGACGACTGACATGACTGGGAGAGTCAGTGCTCGCTGCTGCCTGCAGAGGCTGTGGGGACCAGCAGGGCACCTTTCCCTGACGCTCATTTCAGAGCGTCTGTTGCACTAATTTAACCAACAGCTCCCCTGAGGGGGCTCGGGGTGCCATCATTCAGGCCCTTGAAGGGGGCAGGCTTTGTGGGCAGATCCAGAACTTTCCCGCGTCTCAGTGTTGTCTGAAGGTTGTTTGTTGGAAATTACAGCTAGAGTAGTTGTCCTCTTGGGAGTCACTTTTCTAAATTTAAAGCAACAACAACAATGAACTTAAAAGCAGTGACTGGAGAAGAGATTGGAGTGTGAGAGGTGGGCAGGGCGGCATCAGAATGATTTTCTGGCAGATGTGCACAGTGGGGAGAAGGTGAGCCTAAAGCAGAAGGAAAGTGGGCTGAAAGCAGGACACAGCTCCCCTTCCTGGTGAGGCGGCAGGAGCAGGTGAATGGAGGGTGGGGGCACCACGGGCGTGACTCGCCCTGTGTGTCTCAAGCTCATCTGGCTCTGAATTTCGTGTTTCTGGGTTTTTTCATGCTCAGCAGTTAGGGCTTGGAAGCTGACGGGCCTGGGAAGATTCTGGCGGGTTTGAGAAAGAGTGGTTGAGGAAGCAGTAGGTGTTGGCCAGGGCCGGGATCCCCAGCTCTTCTCAGGTGCTCTGTGGGTTTGGAAATCCTGTCAACCTGTGGCCTCTGGTGTGCAGCTGAAGCCCAGATGCCTTAAGACTTGGACTAGGAGACCTCACTTCATCGGGGACCCCTCAGGAAGAGACCCCCAGATT
Organism: Mellivora capensis; assembly: GCA_004024625.1. NCBI lineage: Eukaryota > Metazoa > Chordata > Mammalia > Carnivora > Mustelidae > Mellivora > Mellivora capensis. Next base: position 39,843 of record PISX010005692.1, on the reverse strand, counting down.
CCTAGTCTCAGCTCTCCTGTCCGTCCTTTAAATAGATGGAGGCAAGGCAAATACCAGTTACTCAGCATTCTTTTCTCACAGCAGTGGGGTGGCTCATCCCTGGAACCAGCAGCCTGTGCCCACCTGCCACCCCCCACCCTCAGTTCGGAGGGCCCCTCTCACTTCCCTCCACGCACGGCTGTGAGAGGTACCCCGCCCTAAGGAACCACCGGCCATCCCCCTACCCCAGCCCTTACGCACATCGGAATAATTCTCCAAGTAAGTCTTACGTCGAAGTCGGCCTGGGGTTTGGGGGTGGATGGAAGACCACCGTGCAGGAAGGCATCTGTAGGATGGATTCCAGAGATCCGGGGCCGGGGGAGGACCTCTTCTGGAACACACACCCAGGCCAGTTCTTCAGTGGCTCAAGAGGGACCTTTATTTCAGGTCCATGCCATTGCTGCTGGCTCAGCCACCGTGAGGTCCAGGCCAGGGGCTTGTGGTTCTGAATGCACTCAGTTACTGCTGGAGCTTTTCCACCCCAGAACTGCGGGTCTGTCTTTAGGTTCCCATGTTTGGGTATTTCATGAACCTCTCTCAAGTGATGATGTTGGGCCCGCCAGGTGTAAGAGTTACTGGCTAGAGCCATGCACTATCTTCCGTGATTCTCCCACTGATCCCCTAAGTTTGTTTCTCCACGTGTGGTGCCTGGACCAGCAGCAGCATCACCTCGAACCTGACCCAGGCATACTGAATGAGCGGCTCCAGAGAGCCTGATGTGTGCTTACAGACGACGAACACAGGGCCAGACCATTAAGGTCCATTTGTCCAACTTCCTCTAACACCACGTATGCCCAGACTTAATTTTGTCTGGCTCTAAAAGGAGGAACATAGCTAATGAACACCATAAAACCATTAAGCAGTTAAACTTGATTTGAAATGAAAGGAGCTGATTTGGTAAAGAAACGGTCATGGGGTCTTGTTCAACTAGTGGCTAGACTCTGAGGCTAGAAGATCATATTTTCATCTTGCCCGGAATAATGGTTTTTAAGATCTTTTCATCTCTCTGTCTCTCTCTCTCTCTTTCTCTTTTTTTTTAAAGATTTTATTTATTTATTTGACAGACAGAGATCACAAGTAGGCAGAGAGGCAGGCAGAGAAGGTGGGGGAAGCAGGCTCCCCGCTGAGCAGAGAGCCCGATGCGGGGCTCGATCCTAGGACCCTGGGATCATGACCTGAGCTGAAGGCAGAGGCTTTAACCCACTGAGCCACCCAGGTGTCCCAAGATCTTTTCATCTCTTAAGGATTAAAAATTTGGGAAAAGGCAGGTTAAAGTTATATTTATGTTTATTTTTAAAGATAATTAATTCTCAATCAAGTGATCGTAGGATTTCCTTTTCTACAGGGCATCTGTTGATCTGAAGATAAAGAAAAAGCTTTTGGGTTTATTGGAATTTATTTTCTAATATATACATTTGACCATAATTATTTGCCTTTGATGACCAATTAAATGGGCCAATGGATAGTCTTCTTTTTTATTTTTTTTTTCTAAAAAAATTACTTATTCATTTGAGAGAGAGCGAGAGCACAAGCAGGGGGAGCGCAGGCAGAGGGAGAGGGAGAAGCAGGCTCCTGGCTGAGCAGGGAGCCCGACGCAGGACCGATCCCAGTGGGATCATGACCCGAGCCGAAGGCAGCAGCTTCCCCGACGGAGCCCCCAGGCGGGCTGGACGGCCTTCTGTTCTATGCCTCACCCCTTCTGTCGCCGGTGCTGGAAAGCTCCAGTTGTTGCTAGTGTTTCGCTGCATCCTGACACTCTTGGAAGACCGCCCGCCCCACTAATGATGCTTTCTTGTACCCGCAGCCTATTCTGACAATCCATCTGCGTGTTTGTCCATGCTGCAATCCCACGAGAGCTGGCCCAGCCTGGGGACCCCTGCCCACACCGGCATGCTCCCCCTGAGCCACGGCGCCGGCCCGCCCACCAGCTCTAGGTAACGTATGTCTGGACGTGATGCGCGCTGTCCCGGGATCGTGAGGGTGACATCACGCCACTCCCACACATTGATTTTATTCTGCTGCTCACTGTGGGCAGCTGGGCTGACACTGGTAGTTCTGTCACAAACCCGGGATCCCAGGTTACATGGCCGCGTGTTAGTGTTCCGGCCTGTCTTCCGGGAGGGCCAGTGGCCCTTGGGGTGGCAGGCGTGGAGCGGGGCTGTAACAGAGGGAAACCAGGACCCCCATCCCGGCTCTGGTACTTCCTAGTTCCTGTAGGGGATAAGTCTCTTAAACTCTCTGAGCCTCGTTTCTACAAGAAAAAAATATGCTGTATAACCCGTCCTCATGGTCTTTACAGAGTTGTTGGGGTCAGCAGGTGAAATCTGAAGAAATGTTTCTAGAACCATTTTTTTTAAAGATTTTATTTATTTATTTGACAGGTAGAGATCACAAGTAGGCAGAGAGGCAGATAGAGAAAGAGAGAGGAAGGGAAGCAGGCTCTCCACTGAGCAGAGAGCCCGACGCCGGGCTCGATCCCAGGACCCTGGGATCATGACCTGAGCCGAAGGCAGAGGCTTTAACCCACTGAGCCCCCCAGGCGCCCCTAATTGTCTACTCCTAAAAAATTAAGCAAACAATGCCCACAGCAGCCAGCTGTTTGCCGGCCAGGGGCGGCCCAGAAACCATTAAACGGACTAACCTGCAGGTGGCAAACTGCTGGCTCTGGGGGCCCCGCAGCCCGTGGCCGTCCCATTCTGATGGGGCATCTCCGCGCTGTTTCTTCTGTCTGTGTAGGGGACAGTAAACTACTTTGTTCAGCTCAGGTTTGTTTCCGAGGTCAGATATACCTGAAAGACCGCGGGGGGCTTGGTAAACAGCACCGCCCAGTATGAGTATAAGGAAAGACGTTAGTCTGTGGAAAGACGTTTTCTCAGAGCAACGTTAGCATAGCTGCTTGCGCTTAAATCCGCGCGGCTAGTCGGAGGGACTTCACCCCGTGTCCCTTCATACCGGGCTTCCTCCGTGGACTGGGAAACAGGCCACAGCCCGGGCCCGACACAGCCTGAGAAGGGCCGCACTGGGATCTGCGCCCGGCTCTGGCTCCGGGCCGCTCGCCCTGCGCGGTGTCCCGCGGACCCTCGTGCTACTGCACGGGACGGCGCGGGTCGCTGCCGGCGCGGGCGCCTCTCGTACCTCACTGTCGGGGGTGCTGTGTCCGCGGCCAGAGCCCCAGCAGCGCGGCGGGCCGTGCCAATGAACACAGACGCGGGGCGCGTCCCCCGGGACCCCTCAGCGTGTCTGACCCGAGCCCCTGACCACCGGCCCGGAGCGGGGGCGCTGGGGCCGGAGCCGCGCGCAGCAGGCTTTGCAGCGGCTTCTCGCTGCGGGGCGGGACGGTGGCCCCGCGCCCCCGCCAGAGCCCCCGGCCTGCTGGGACGGCGCGGTCCAGGGCGCCCGTCCGGGGAGGGGGGCTCGGGTGGGCGTCCCCGTGCGCCGTCTGGAGCCTCTCTCCGCGTCTCGGGTGGCCTGAGCGTCTCCGTTTCCCCCTCAGCCAGTACCCCAGCCTGTGGTCTGTGAGCAGCGGCGCCGTCACGCCCGGGGCTCCGGCGGCGGCGGTGGCCAACGGGCTCGGCGCGCAGTTCTTCCGCGGCTCGCACGCGCACGCGGCGCCTCTCGCCCCCCCGGGGCAGGCCTCCTCGTCGTCGGGGTCCCCGCTGTACGAAGGGGCCCCCACGGCCGCAGACGTTCCCGACAGCCAGTACGACGCGGCGCAGGCCCGCCTCCTAGCCTCGTGGACGCCCGTGTCACCACCTTCCATGTGAAGCGAGGCCTGCGTTGGGACAGACGCAGGACGTCGTGTGGGGCCTCCGCTGTGGACCCGATCGCCGGTCCGGGTACAACGGGGCGGCTCGTGGGTCCGGGGGAGGAAATCGTCCCCATGGCCTCCCCTTAAAGCAAGAGGAGGGGCCGCGCTCTGCCGTTCTCGGGAGCGCGATGCCCGCCGTCCTTGGCCGCTGGTGCGCGCAGGTGGATTCGGTCCGGAAGCCTCGCCGCTGGCCGGTCTTACCGCGATTCTCAGTAAAAATGATTGTCCAGGGTCCAGGAACTGTCTGCCCCTCGCAGGGCACATGGGCGACTTGGCCCGTCGGAGTCTACAGACTCCAGCGGTCCTACCTGGGCAAGGTAAAAAGCACACTTACTTCCCTGCCTTTGCTTGGCGGTAGTTTCCAGGCCCTGTGTGCCCCCCGGGCCGCGCGCGAGCTGCGCTGGGACGGACAGAATCCTGTCATCACAGCTGAGGACCGCAGATTGTAGTTGAAACGCAGCTTTGCCTGCTCTGCCCGCTAGAATGTGTTTGTTCTGAGCATAGGTAGTTACTCTCTCGTATTGTTAAACCTATGATTGTTTATATTTTTCTTCTAAGTAGCCAAAGACAATCAGCAGGAAACATTTTCTGCAAAATAAAGGCAATATCCAAATTTGGTTGGTCTAGTTGTTGTTCAGACTCCTCTTTGGGGGGCGGGATTTTGTGATGGCTGGTGTGAAGACCTTGTCCCAAACGGGCATTTTAAAATCTGTTGTGAACCCTGATACTTTCTCCAGTGAGCAGCGAGTGAAATCCGCATGTATTTACTCAGTGCTAATTTCCACAAACATGCAAAAGATGACAAGTGATTTTCAAGAGATTAGGTAGCCAGCACTGAATCGGGGATAATGACAGCATAGAACAGTAAAGACGAGCGTGAGATGTGTGTCCAATTCAAGCAATTCAAACAAAAGCATATCAAATGAATTGATAAAAAGTTACAGCTTATATGTTTGGGTAATATGGCATTTGTAAGTATCTTTCCTGCTTGTGTTCCCAGCAGAGAACCAGAATAGTGCTTTGTGCTTGATCGGGGCAATTTCTCCATCTAGTGGCTGAATCCTTAATTTGATGCTACTCTGTGGGGCTTAATACATTCAGAAGCTCTGCTTGCTGAGAGCTGTGGATGGCCCGTCCATTGGAGCTCGGCCAGTAAGGTGGCATTATGGATGCACGTGGTATCGTGGACGCTGGAGGTTAAGAGGAATAAGGCTAAGGGGCTTTGAAACATCCCGAAGAAGTGGGGGAAGTGTTTAAAAGTCAGCATTGCTCACTTATGAGTTACCGTATTGAACTCACGACTTATCATTGCCAGGGTCGCAGTCCAGCTCTCAGGTCTACCTGCCCTTCTGGGACACGGACTGATCCACTTGGCTTACTGAGTGTGAACCCAGAACTCAGTGCGAAGGGCTGAATATTTTGAATACTGGTGCCTGCCCTCCAAGTGGGACATGGTTCTCCTCAACCATTTTGCCCTTGAAAGTTTTCCTCGATGTCACAACTACTAGATTTAATGCTGCTCGCATGCAGATATGTCCTAAATCAGAAGATTTATTGACAGACGCATTAGAAGAATATTTTCCCAGTAAACTGCTGCTCGCATAGAACTGGAGATGAAACTGGCCCCCGTCTGCACTATGGTTCCTGCCTGGCCGAGGTGCCAGCAGGGGCTGCTGGAGAAGGGCTGGGCTTTGAGGGCGTGGCCAGCCCCCTGGGCTCCCACAGTGCTGGGAGTCCACCCGGCTCCGTGAAGGCTGCCACCAGGGTCTTGTCCTCCTAGGGTCCACCCCAGCGCTCATCCCCTGGCAGGCCGGCAAGTGTCAGGACTCCAGGACTGACCTGAAGGCATAAGAGGAGCCTGGGTAGAGGGTTCTGGAGGGCATGGCCAGGAGCCACAGGGAGACTGAGTCACACGGCCCTTTCTGCAGGGCTTTCCACTCTGGCTGGAAAGACTGAATTTACATGTTGAAGATGGACGGGATCTTGACACGTTTGAGTTTCCAAAGGTGACCCAGAGTTCAAATTCAAAAATTATTATTTACATAAACCAAACAGTGTTTTCTGGTTGTGCCATGGGACAGTAGCAGCCACATAATGCAAAGAGCCTGCAGTTTGGTGCAAAAGACCTGGATTTGAGCAAGAGTTACCCACTCCAAGAATCCAAGTTCCTTATCTGCAAAGATGGAGAAAAGAAATGCTCACCCATCAGGGTTGTTGTGAGAAATGAAAGAGAGAAAGCTCTTGGAAAGGGGTAGAAACAGTGGCGTGTGCTATAGCATCGTAGGTAAGGTTCCGAGCCAATAAAACAAATTGTTGCCAGGCTCTATTTATGGAACCCTTAGAATAAGGTACGGCTGCGTAGAAGGAACACCTCGTTGAGATCCTTGGCCATTGGTCCCAAGTCAGAATGCAATGGGGAAGTCCTCTGACTTGCTTCTCTACCAAGATTAAGGTAGCTTCTAAAGTTTTCAAGAACAATAAATACACAGCCCAATTTTTTAAGAAGGAATTATATAATCTGACCTCCTTGTTTTGGGGGCTCCAGAGGGCCTGACCCCCCTGTATCCATACAAGGTGGAAGTGATCTTTAAACATTGTTCCCTGTCACTTAGAATGTCTGTGGTCAGATTGTTTCATTCTTTTTTCTTTTTGGGGAAGATGGTGGCAATAGATAGGGATTATGTCTTCTAAAAAGAAAAATACTTTTCAAAATATGTATTTAAAAGGAGATGTGTAATGGGCACATTCCTGACCAGGAAAAAGGGCAAGTGAGTCCATGATATCTGCGTAAGATTAAGAGGGCACATCTGAAATCAGGTTAAAATTACAGCCAACCAGAAAACTCGAAGCTCACATAAAGTTAAAGGGATCTAAATCCCCAATTCTTTTTATTTTTTGGCATCATATTATATGTATATTTAAAAATGCATTATCGCACTCTAGACAGTTATAGAGCTCTACCATAAAACACTGCGTCTGGATTATGGCACTACACCCAGAACCTGCACGTGGCTTGGGATTAAAATCCTTTCTCCTCAATTCCCAAAGCTATAGTTTTGAGAAGAAAAGCTTATTTTTCTCATATCTAAATACGTTTATAATTCTAATTTTTTTCTTATATAAAAATAGAAGAGGCTATGGGCGCCTGGGTGGCTCAGTGGGTTAAGCCTCTGCCTTCGGCTCAGGTCATGGTCTCAGGGTCTGGGGATCGAGCCCCGCATCGGGCCCTCTGCTCAGCGGGGAGCCTGCTTCCCCCTCTCTCTCTGCCTGCCTCTCTGCCTACTTGTGATCTGTCGGTCAAATAAATAAATAAAATCTTAAAAAAAAAAAGAAGAGCTTAAATGACTGTCTTCTTTTTCCAATTAAAAAAAAATCGTGGGGCACCTGGGTGGCTCAGTCGCTAAGCATCTGCCTTCAGTTCAGGTCATGGTCCGGAGGTCCTGGGATCCGGCCCCACATCGGGCTCTCTGCTCAGCGGGAAGCCTGCTTCTCCCTCTCCCACTGCCCCTGCTTGTGTTCTACTCTCGTTATCCCTCTCTCTGTCAAATAAATAAATAAATAAAATATTTAAAAAATAATTTCTAGGGTGCCTGGGTGGCTCAGTCGGTTAAGCGTCCAATTCTTGATTTTGGTTCAGGTCAGGATCTCAGGGCCACGGGATTGAGGCCCACATGTGGGGAATCTGCTTGTCTCCCTCTCTCTTCCTCTCCCTCTCTCTGAAATAAATAAATAAATCTTTAAAAAAATAATTTCACATTAGGAATTACACATAAAATTTATTGTTTTTAAGTTTTCAAACATATTAGTATAAAGGTATGATATCATTAGCCTGCAAAAAGTTAGTATTTTATCAAATAAATTTTATATAAACATCATAGCAATGCCGTGTGGGTTTATAACGTGTTAAACAAATATATGAGCGCAGAGCCTTGGGGCGGGGAGACATGTAGCCACAGCGGAGTAAGATGCCCACACTACCTGCAGGCGGGGTACTGTCCCTGGAGCGTCGGCAGTGATGAGAGGAAGGTAAGTGCCATCAACTCAAAACAACCTTGAAAATAACAGAATTGCAGCTCGGAAGTCAACAAAGGGGATAGACCGGAATTATACAAAATATTCAGTTCTAAACAAGAAGGAAAAAGTTGAAAAAGATGGGCCAATTGGAAAACAAACAGCAAGCTGGTGGTTTTAAACTCCGGCTTGTCGAGAATTCGAGTCCGTGCAAGCAGTCGAAACAAAGCAAAGGCATGGGTTGTCAGACGTGGAACGAAAGCAAGACCTAGCGGTGTTCCCTACAGCCAGCGCACTTTAAATCTAGACGTGTTAGAAGAAAACCCGGGGAGAAGATTTGCCATGGGAAGAAATGCGGGTCAAAACGAAGCCGGAGTGTCTGTGTCGATCATAGGTCGGCTGAGTTGCAGAGCACAGAATAGTCCAGAACAGGGCAAGCGAGGGGAGCAATGGTTTGGGAGCCCCCCGTAGGACGCAGGAGCTGGGCCTGTCCAGGCACGCCTTCCCCCCGGAGGACAGGGCAGCGACACCTGCTCTGGGCCGGTGACCGCACGTGTCTCTGAGTCTTTTTCAGCTGGGAATATTCACTGTGATTGTCTCTCGCTCCTAGGGCCTGGGGGGTGGGGCAGAAACCTTTTATTTGCTAGAGTGGCGTCCAGAAGTGGTGTAGGTCATGAGACCGAGTGCTGCCTGACGCTGGGGTCATTTGTCCCCACGAGGGCACCGTGACAGCTGTCGTCATCGGCCTCTTCACTCTTGCGTGTATCTGCGCCCTTCACCGTGGGACAGCTCAGCTCCTCCCCCACAAGGGCAGAGTCTCCTTTCTCACTTTTCACGTCCCCAGATTAGCCGTGGGACCTACTTTGTCCAGTGGAACGTGGACAAGAGGGACAATGTGTTGGTGGGGAGAAAAGGCTTCAGCCACTTCCTCGAGAATGTCGCTGGGAGCTAAACTCTTCCCTTCTGGGCCCAGAAGGTGCACGGAAGGAGCAGAGCCCTGGGAGCCGACCCACAGAACTGCGGTGTCAAAGGGAGCTTTGCCCGCAGGCATCGTGTCACGTCACTAAGATCTTGTGGGGGATTGCTCTGCAGCAAAAGCAAATGGATATGGAAACTGGTACTTAGAAGTGGGACGCCACCGTAGCCAAAAACTGAACTATGTGAGGTTAGCTTTGGGATGGCTGGTGGAAGGCCAGGAATCTTTTAAATCTGGGGGTGTGGCTACCCATACTCACTAGCACAAAAGGTTTGTTAAAACTGTGTACCTGCAGGAACTGGGAAGTTAGGGAAGTCAGGGAGCATGTTAGGGAGCATGCGGAACTGGGCAGCTGGTGCCCGCACAGAGGACTGAAAGGCTTTCGGCAGCAGGTGGTAAGACAGTAAGAGATGAGCTCAAAAAAGGAACTGGCCAGTCTCCAAGCAAAACGTAGAGGGAATTTACAGGTTCCAGAACTTGCCAGGGAATCATTTCTCACGTCCGGTCTGTCCAGCTTGGGCGAAGAGAGAATCGGGAGCACTGCCCGAATGGCAGGGCTGTGGGATGAAGACTGAATCAAGGATATGACACAACCTTTGTTAAGACTTCTGAATGGATCAGGGGATTCCAGAAAACCTTTTACTGCAAAACATCTCTAATATCGTAAGGACTTTATCTCACACCCGCTGCAACTGTCCAGAGGGCCGTGCAGCCTGAGCCCCCATCACACATCAGTAACTGGTCCAGTCATAAACCTGGGCATGCGCAGCACTGATCTGTCATCACAGGAAATGGGAGTTTCCACAATTCTTAAGGGGCTTCTCAAGTTGAGCTTGTGGTGACAAGGTATGAAGGGAGGTGCCCAGAGAACGGAGCTGGGAAACATCCCTTTGCCGGAGCTCAAGAGGTATCCTGAATCCCAGCGTCTTCTCCAAAGACAGCAATAGGGCACACCAAGGAATAAAAGATGAAATTGAGGAAGAGAGAGCGAGATGTGTGAATGTTCCTTCTCACTCCTCAAAGCATCCAAGATTTGCAGAGATTGTGCCAGATTCCAGATAAGGAGCAGGACGGTGTTAAAAAAAAAAAAAAAAAGGGTCTATTTTATCCAGAACACGAATTCTTCAGGGCAGCAAGCAGATTGTCCCATTGGTTACTTGCTGGGCCAGTTGAAAAGTGCTGTGAAGTTTATTCAACAGAAGACACACACCCCAAAAGACACCAGGAGCTTGCATCAGCAGTGCACAAGGGAAGAGAGGAAGGCATCGTGCAGGAGGAAGGAAAGAGGCCACCAGGGAGTGTGGACGCAGAGGCCATGGGAGCAAATGGGTTTGAAGAAGGTTTCAGATTGTTGGCAGGGGCGCTACACTCGTGTCCATGTGGACAGCTGTCGAGTTTGAGAGTTGATGGTAAACGTTAGAATGTTAAGAAAACGAGAGAAACAGCAAAATCTCTATGGGAAATCTAGAAACCACACACGACTCTCTGAGGGAATGGTTTGGCTTACGTCTGGAAAGAGCAGAGGGCTTAAAGAATCCCACCTGTAGCCAGTAAAAATGTGGTTGCCTTTGAAGGTAAGGGTCAACAGCTAATAAAAAAGGACACGAGGTTGAAAAGTCGGGGCGCCTGGGTGGCTCAGTCAGTTAAGCATCTGCCTAGAGCTCAGGTCATGATCCCAGGGTCTTGGGTTCGAGTCCCACATCCGGCTCCCCACTCAATGGAGAGTCTGGTTCTCCCTCTCCCTCTGCCCCTCCCCCACTTGTTCTCTCTCTCTCTCTCTCTCTCTCTCAAATAAATAAATAAAATATTTTTTTAAAAAAGGACATGAGGTTGAAAAGTCAGGAATCTATAGAAATGTTGTAAGGGTCTACAAAGAATTCTTTAAACCTGAGAAAGTGAAAGCATCTTACTGAGCCAAGAGAAGGTCAAGTGCGAGCTCTGTTGGGCTCAGGAGAGTCAGTCAGACAACAAAGAGCATAGGGTGTACATCAGAATATGCTTCTTGACCACAGAGAGCACGGAGCAGCTGCCGCCAAGAGCAAGAGGCTAAGTCATCTACACCGAGAGCTCCGAGAGCAGACCAGACGATACCAGACAGCTCGGGGGGCCCAGAAAATGCTTCGCCTTAGATAGGGATGAGGACGAACAGTTCACCTTGATTCTGAAGGTTGGAGCACAGAGTTGAGAGCAAGCCATGCACGGTATCAGACGACACAGAGCTTGGCTGGTCACTGCAGCGAGAAAGTGAACATTGAAGAAGGAACACGGACAAGTATTCTCTGGGGGGCACTCTATGAGTGATAGAAGGTAAAAAAATTTGTAAGCAAGGTTTGAGTTTGGTGACAGCGATGTGAAGCTTGCTCTGTTCAACGGTAAAAGCTCACCTGGAAACTGAATGGAATGTCTGCACCTGAAAGTTGAATTTCTTATCGGGTTCTGTGAGCAGGGAGACCTGGCTTTGCAGGAGCAGCTGGGTCTGCAAGACCGTGAGCGGAGGATAACCAACCAATGGTAACCAACAGGCCTCTTCCGAGCGTCCTCAAAGGGTGAGCACCCGTCCTCCACTGACACACATTAGGTTGTATCTTTCCTCTACACCAAAGCAAAGCGATTCACCAAGAAGTGTCCCCCATGGAGACATCACATGCCTCCTCTGGACCTGGGGCCAGCTCCTAAGGTGGAGGGGACAACAGGCTCTTTGGCCCACACCTGTGTGTTAGCAAGTGTTCCTTTTCTTTTTTTTTAATTAAAAAAAATTATTTTAAGCGAACTCTACCTCACACATGGAGCTCGAACTCATGACGTGAGGATCAAGCATCTGATGCTCCCCGAACTGAGCCAGGCTGTTTCTCTCTTGCGGTTTCTCTCATCTTCGTCTTTCTTCATTTACAGAGGTTTGGGGTTGTGAAGGGGCTCATGTCTTAACAGTAGATAACTTCGGTGCCTGAGAGAGCAAACCGATCTGTTCAGGGTCTTAGTTCAGAAAAGACTATTCTGAATGTCTTGTCTCTCTCGCAGAAAGAGCAAATAATCCATCCCTAACAAACGAGATCATCATTTTCGTGGATACCCCCCCTTAGCCTGTTTAAGAACAAGCCTACACTTGCATGTGAGCAAAGGAAGAGTGACCCTGACCCTATAGGATCGTATTTGACGTTTGTATGAACATCTCCTCTCATCCAGCCTCCGTGCGCCGACCTCCAATGACTGCATGGTTGGAGCATCTCATTACACAAGGCATTTCACGAGCTTCCACGTTCCTAGCGAGCTGTAAGTCGATTACTCAGTCCCCCAGTTCTGTAGCACCTAACTTCGTCCTCCAGCCGTGTTAATCGGTTTTTGATGGGATAATGCCGTGTAACAACCAACCTCCAAATATCAGGTACTCTCGAAAACCGAATCCTTCTTTCTCACTCACACTGCGTGTCCGTGTTTATGACTGAGGTCTGTGGCTCTGCTCCAGGCAGGGGTGGTCTAAAACCTGTCCATGGGTTTTTTCCTCAGGGACCAGGCTTGAGGGAGACCTTGTCTGGATATACAGTTCTCATGGTGGAGGTTGGAAGTGGTAAGAGATTCAACAGAATCTCCAGCAGCAGAAACTCCCAATGTTTCCTTCTTTCTTCCTTTTTTTCTTTTCTCTTTAAAGAATTTTTTTTCAAAGGTTTATTTATTTATTTTTAGGGAGAAAGAGAGCAGGTTGGGAAGGGGCAGAGGGACGGAGAGGATCTGAAGCAGACTTGGCCCTGAGTGTGGAGCCCAACGTGAGGCTCAAACTCTCAACCCTGAGATCATGATCTGAGCTGAAACCAAGAGTCTTAACTAACTGAGCCACCCAGGTGGTGCCCCCCGCCCCCCCACAACTTCCCACGTTTCTTAAACCTTTTACTGATAACTGGCAACTTTCACCCATATTCTATTAGCCAAGTCAAGTCCCATGGCTAAGCCCCACGTAAGTGGAATGGGGAACCCTCACTCCCTGCCCAGAGCGTTCCGTGGGAGACGAGAGTGAACAGTCAGGGACAATGTCACAGCTCAGCATCACGTATCCAACTTTGAGTCAAATAATTTAGTGTTTTTTCCCACCACAAATAAACACTTTTTAAGTAACAGCTTCTTAATGACTTGTCATGTGTATAATTAAGAAATTTTGTGTTCCAGTCCTAATTAATTTATCTCCTGTGTTGGGCAAATGATTTCAAATGTCATTAAAATGTACTATTTTAAAAGTCCTTATAAAAGGAAAGCTTACCCCTCCCTTTTACCCTTTCCTTCCTTTGTCACCTGTAATTACTTTATACCATGACTCACAGAGAACCTGCGTTAATAAACATTCTTCTTAAAGTAAAATTTGGTTCTACAAACTGGTGGGAGAAAACATTATAATTACAAAGATGTTTACATAGCAAAATCCCCTAGAAAACAAACAACATGAATAAAGTAAGAGAAGACTTCAAGTGAGACACTTGCCTGTGAGCTGAGGGGTCTTACCGGTAAACGGGTAAACGCTGGGACAATGGCGGGTGCGTCCCACCCACCTTCCCTGCTGAGCGGTTTCCCTGCTGAGAGTCCCAACGGCCCTCCCTGCCACACGCACTCGTCCTGGAGCTGATTTGCTTGCAGAGGTTCTGGAAACGGAGGTTCCCCTTCCCAACTCTGCTCACTGTGGCCTCCCCTCCACTTCTCCACTTGAAAGGAAAGGTTTACTGCTGACTCACCAGGATCTTCATTGACTCAGGTGTAAAAGCCTCCAGACATCAAACGAAAGGACAATTGTTCAGTTTCAGGGCATCATAAAGGTCCCAGACTCCCCCCAATAAATCTCATGAGACACTCACTTCCCAGCACCCAGACGCATACCGCTTTGGTTCCCACCACCCACAGAAGCAAGCTGGCCGACCTGACTCCCAGCCCTTCGATCGGGAAGCTGGTAACAGCTTCATTTTGGGCGATTCTGATGCCTTTGTCACTATTCTGAGTGCATTGCATCTGTCAGCTCAACCTCCTGAGTAACCTGTCCTCTTTTCATAGAAAAGGAGGCTGAGGTCGAGAGTGGTGAACTCTCTCTTCCAAGGTCACGCAGCTGGGAAGTGGGGGGAGGGGAAGACACGTGCCCAGGAACCCGAGTGTGCTTGGCTCGGCGGGACTAAGGCAGGTGTGCTTCCCAGATCTGACATGTGGGACCACGGGGGGTTGACACACGCACAGACAAGGCTGCCATGGCTCCAAGCGGGAACCCAAGGGGCGTCTGATGGGCTAAATGACATTATACAGGGGAGATGGTGTCAGTGGGCTTACCAGAGCCCAAGGCTGCATGCTGGGAGCAGGAGTGAAGGAGAAAGGGGTGGGAGTGGAACGTGGAGGGGGCAGGCGGTCGTGAGGTGCAGACGGTGTTGGAAGAGTGAGGCGCGCCGACCCCCACACCTCCACCAGGCTGGTATCCTGCCCCCTTCTGTCGGCAAGGACGCAGTGAACACACGTGTGTGCTAACCTTGTGTTAGGGTGGGAGGAAACCCCATCACCCCATCCGAAACGAGAGAGAAGTTTTAAAGGAAGACACACTTGAATCATGCTAAGTCTTAGGAGAAAGGGCAACCTGGGCCGGGACATGTCTCCAAGGAGTCACTGACGCCAAGCCTGAGTCACAAAGCCCCAGTCAGGGGAGATTGGTGGGAGCGCTTTCCTGGGGACCCAGCCGCAAGAAGAGACAACCCCTGGAGGGTCTACATGGACGGAGTGTAGGGAACAAAGAAGGGCGGGAGGTGGAGGGGGTGGGGGCAGGACAGGACCGGGCAGGACTTGTATGGTGTTAAGTCGTGGTAAAATGCATACAGCAGAAACAATTTGCCATCGTCACCGTTTTTATGTGTATAGCTTGGTGGCTTCAGGGACACTCATCGTTGTGAACCATCCACACCGTCCCTCGTCAGAACATTTTCATTCTGTCCTCTTTGAACACTCCCCCTCCTGGCCCCGGCCACCAGCCCTCCCCTATCTGTCCCTGGGGATTTGACGACTCAAGGGACTCACAGAAGTGAGACCTTACAGGGTTTGTCTTTTGTGACGAGCTTCTTTCACTGAGCCTAACGTCCTCAAGTCTCATCCCTGTGAAAGGGAATTTCCTTCCTTTTAAGCCTAAATGATATTCCATTGTTTGTATCACATTTTTACAAAGATTTCATTTACTTATTGGAGAGAGAGCATGCACATGAGCTGGGGCAGTGGCGAGGGAGAGGGACAAGCAGACTTCCTCCTGAGTGGGGAGCCCCATATGGGCTCCATCCATGATTCCGGATCATGACCAGAGCCTAAATCAAGAGTCGGGTGTCGACTGACTGAGCCACCCAGGAGCCCCATCTTTTCTTTTTTTTCCTTTAAAAAGAATTAAAATTTTACTTGATTAGCCTACCACCCATAAGACTGAATGAATTTCACAAAAGAAGAGGTGTCAGTCAGGAAGGGCTTGGTTCAGGATGGGCCTGGCAACAGGAAGCCCTCACCCTCGGTGCCTGGTGATCAGCACGGAAGGGGAAAGCCAAACGGTAGGGCATCTGTTCTGCATGTTGCAAGGGGTCTTTATAATCTTTCAGTGCTGATGTGAAAAGTATCGACCATCTCTCCGGAAAAGAGATAGTTAACATCGAACACACTTATTTAATATCAGCAATTTGGTATCATTCTAAAAGTATATCTAAAAAGTATTTTATTGGTCCAAAGATATTTCTAAGAGAAGAACTGAGATGCTGATCACATCAACCTTTTCATGAGGTTTAAGATAGAAAAGTTGACTTGAGTCTTTCATTTGGGATTGAAATATCTGTAGTTTATAATGCAAATTTATAGGAAAAGTTGTGAAATGTTTTGTGCTTAGAAAGAATGATTTTTAAAGACTGTACTTTTAAATAATATAATGTTTGGATTATAGTAAACATTGTTGGCCAGATCCAAAGAAAAAGCTGATTTTAGGTGATTCATGCATGCTTCTTTTCACTCACTAGGAAAATCCACTTTAAAATTGTGCTTATGATTTTTTTCCCCAAAATCGCGTCCGAGCTGTGGAGTACGTTCCAGTAGGAAACTAGGATCTGTTGTTTAACGGCTAATAATAGAGATACTGAATGACCAGAGAACAGAACCCAGGGATGGTGGACTGGAGTTCTCCACCAGGACGGTGCAGGAGTCATGGCAATATGACAACTCAGGCTGTGGAGAAAGGGGACACTGCCTTCTGGCTGGGGAGCCAGGACGTTCAATAGTGGCTCCACGGAGAAGCTGGAAAGGCATATCCGACCATCCGTGACTCTCTCATCTGTTAATGAATCTTCCCAGTCAATGAAAACGGAACATTTTTTTTCAAAATTTTATTTAGATTCTAGTCAGCGAACATACAGAGCAACATTAATTTCAGAAGCAGAATTCAGTGATTCATCACTTATATAGGACTCCCAGGGGTCATCACGGCAGGTGCCTCCTTAATGCCCCTCCCCCATCTAGCCCATCCACCCCCCCTTTCATTCTCTACCCTTAAGAGACTCTTATGGTTTGTTTTCCTCTCTCTTTTCCCCCATTCCCAAAGGTCATCTGTTTTCTTTCTTAAATTCCACGTATGAGTGAAATCCTATGGTGTTTGTCTTCCTCTGACATTCTTCACTTATCTTTAGAATTGTTTCACTAATCGTTATTATTATCGTGATAATAGTATTATCCAGCATAATACACTCTAGCTCCATCCACGTTATTGCAAATGGCAAGCTTTCATTCTTCTAAAGGGTTGCCTGAAATTTAGGTCACTTACCCTATTACACCATTGGGTGAGGTGGTTCTCTCTGGGTGAAACCATCACGTTTCAGGGTGAGGCCGTCAATCCTGAGGGTTGTACCTGCCCGTCTGCACCAGGAACAGTGGCCCCAGAGTTTCCTCTGCCAGAAGCTCCCTTTCCTTGTGGGAAAGGATTCGGTGAATAATCTAGTTCTCTGAATAGATACGAACCTTTTTCTGTTTCTTCTGTAGTCACTTTTGGAAACTTGTGTCTTTTAAAGACTTCCCCATTTAATCTGTTATTGAATTTATAAACAAAGCATTTCCTAAAATCCCATTTTCTTTTCAACATGGATAGGAACTCTAGTGTTACTCTCTCTGATTCGCAATCTTTGAATTCGTTTATTCTCTCTGAGTTCTTTTGATCTGTTCAGTTAGACATTCATCAACTTGAATAGATCTTTTCAAAGAACCGGGCTGGGTTTTCATTCGTGTTCCCCCTTTTACATTCTCTCTTTCATTGGTTTTTTACTTTTCTCTCTATTGTTTCCTTTCCCCTGCTCACCTGGATTTAACGTTGTTCTTTTTCAAGATTATTAAGGTGGAAGCTCAAGCCATTGACTTTCGAACTCTCTTCTCTCCTAATGCAAACGTTGAATGTTGTATATCTTCCCCTAAACACAGTTTCAGTGGCATGTCACAAATTTTGCTGTGTGTATTTCTATTACTACAAAGTATTTTCAAAATGTTTCTGATTTCTTTTTTAACACACGAGCTATTTAGAAGTGTTAATTAGATTTTTAAATATTTGGGGATATTCTATATGTTTATCTTTGTCATCAGAGAATTGTTGTCATCAGAGAATATACTCTGACTTCTCTTCCTAGGTACACGTAGAGACTCTTCTTACGACCTATCATATACTTGGTCTTCATGAACATTTCATGTACACTCTCAAAGGGTCCGTTTTCCAGCTACAATAAGTAGTGCTCTACATGTTGAGTTCTGTACGTTGGTCGAAAGCATCGTTTAAATCTTCTGCAACCACGCGGATCTTACCTGTACGGAAAGAGGAGTGTGGCGACCCATGACTATAATAAACGTCTTGTCTGTCTGTCTGTCTTGTCCTTGTCTTGTGTGTTGTTAGGCGCCCACACCCTGCATATTTGTCTTCTTGATAAATTGAGCTTTTAACTTTGTGAACTGTGCTGCTTGATAAATTGAGCTTTTAACTTTGTGAACTGTGCTGCTACATCTCCAGTCATCCTCTTGGTCCTGGAGTTTCTACCTTGATATGACTATAACTGCACCAGCTTCCTTATGCAGAATTTGGAATATGTATCTGGAATATGAAACCTTTTGCTTTCAACCCCTGTCTTTATAATTAAAGTATATTTTCTTTTTCCTTCCTTTTTTTTAAAAGATTTTATTTATTTGATGGAGAGAGAGAGAGATCACAAGTAGGCAGAGAGGCAGGGAGAGAGAGAGGGGGAAGCAGGCTCCCTGCTGAGCAGAGAGCCCCATGTGGGACTCGATCCCAGGACCCTGAGATCATGACCTGAGCTGAAGGCAGAGGCTTAACCCACTGAGCCACCCAGGTGCCCCTAAAGCATATTTTCTTATCAGTAGCTTTGAGTCGGATCTTACTATTTTATATGACAATAATTGCCTTTGATTGAAGTGTTCAGTTCATTTACGTCTCATGTTCTTCTTGACATGGTTTGGCTGATCTCTACCACGTGGGGATTTTGTTTCATTTAACCCACTTGTGCTTATCTTTGTTGCCCACTTCCCTTCCTTTCCTGTGCTCTTTTGTGTTATTCTGGACACATCAAGTATTTTGTGTTATGCAAAGTTTTATTCTTCATGCTATTATCTTTTGGTTCTCTGAGATTATGATATTTACCTTTTTTATTTTTAAGATTTTATTTTTTAATTTTTTATTTATTTTATTTATTTTATTTTATTTTTTATAAGATTTTATTTATTTGACAGAGAGAGAGAGAGAGCAAAGCAGGGGGAGCAGCAGGCAGAGGGAGAAGCAGATTCCCTGCTGGACAGGAAGCCCAGTGCGGGACTCGATCCCAGCACCCTGGGATCAGGACCTGAGCTGAAGGCAAACACTTAACTGAGTCATCGGGTGCCCCTATGATATCCATCTCTAAGTCCTTCCGGTGTAACTTCATGTAAAATCCCATTACCTCACAGTCTATGAAACTTACAACAACATAATTCTATTTACTCTCTTTATACTTCCTTCTTTTTGTCTCGTATTTTATGCTTGCATACAAATATAAACCCTACATACATATATAACCCCACAAAATTATTATTATTTTTTGGTTTAAACAATATCTGACATAATATTTACCCTTCCTGGTAATCTTCATCTTTTCCTTCAGATCTAAGGCTCAAACTGGGAATGATCTTTAGCATTTTGAGTGGGATGGGTTTGCTAGAGATGAATTCTTTAGGTTTTCATCACCAATCATCTCTATTTCCCTTTCAGTTCTGAACAACAGTTTCACAGGTCATAGAATTCTAGTTGTTTTCTGTTTGTTTGTGGGGTTTGTGGGTCACGCCCTTCTGCTCCGGCCTGCGCTGCCTACAGTGAGAGGCCAGATGTCACTCACATCACCGGAAATGGCCGGGACCTGCATAAAACACATCTCCTACTCCCCAAGGATGCTTTTAAGATCTGTTATTTATATTTTGATTTTCACCTGTCTTACTAGGTTGCTGTAAAGATGACTTTGCTTCGCATTTATCAAGCTTAGGATTTGCTGAGAGCTTTGTATCTGTAAACAGTGTTTTTCACCAACTTTGGAATGTCCTTAGCCATTATCCCTTAGTCTGTTTGCTCTGGTGCATTTCCCCTTTCCTCTTCCTTTCAGACTCCAGTTACTCGCATGTTAAGCTGCCCGATGCTGTCCTACATACTTTGGTTCCTCTCTGATTCTTCCTCCACTTTTTTTCCCTTTTTATTCAATTTAGATTCATTTCATTGACCTGAGTTCAAATCATCGATTCTTTCCTTTATAGCATCCAACCTGTTACTAAACTGATCTAATGAATTCTTTATTACTGATATTTTTTTAATCTCTGGCATTTATGGTGCTTCTGACTTCTAGTGTTCATGTAACTGCTGAATTTTGCCATCTCTTCACAGATGTCATCAACGTCCCCCCCTTGGGCATCTCAGCATTTTCAACATAGACTTTGTAAAGTCTCTGACTCACCACAATTTCTGAGTCTGACTCTTTCCTTTTTTTTCTTTTCTTCCTTTTTTTAAAAAAAATTTTTTTTTTTTTAGGAGAAGAGGGGAGGGGGGAGAGGCAGAGGGAGAGAAAGAATGTCAAGAAGGCTCCACCGCAGCATGGAGCCTGACTCGGGGGTCCATCTCCGGACCCTGATTTCATGACCTGAACAGAAACCAAGAGGCAGACACTCACCCGACTGAGCCATACAGGCGCCCTGACAATTTTCTTTTCTCTTAAACCAGACGTCACTTTTCATATATCTTGTAATTTCAATTTTCTGCGTTTTTGTAGAAAAGAAGAGTAGCGGTTGAAGTCAACGACATTGCCTCTTATTCTCTTGGGCTGAGAGGAGGATAGTTCAGCCTGATCTGTCGCGGAGTGTCGTCTGAGTTTTGCTGTAGTTTGTTAAGTTCTGCTCATGCTGGCTTACATCATTTGGGGGACAGATCGGCGGAGCCTGGGATGGGGACGCTGGCAAGGTGCCAGGGCCGGTCTGCAATGCTTCATGTCCGAGCTGCACCATCCGAAGGCCTGAACATCTAGGAGAGGTTGCCGTCCATAGTCTCGCTCAGCTCCTGCCATCTGAGCGTCTCCCTGCACACCTCACCTCTCAGCCCTCCTCCCCCGATTCTGGCTTTTCCCCCTCAGCACCCAGTGAGGCACGGGGTGGGGGCCAGTGGGAGGTGTGGTGCAGGACTGGCCTGTGGCTCAGGCCACTCAGGGCTCCGGCCATGCTGACGTAGGTCTCGCCCTTACTGTCCCCTTGCCTCCCTCCGTCGCAGATTCCTCCTGGGCCTGCTCTTCTGATGTGGAGTGAGCATTCCTGGGGGCCCTCCTTCCCACGATGGCTTCTCACTTTCTAGAGTGTGGTCCACGTACGCGTCGTTGTCCCCTCAGAACTGACCAAACGCTGTTATTTCGTAGCTCCTCTCCTTTTTCGTGTTGGGCTGGAGTGAGTGGCCTCAGGACTGGAAGCAAGGACTCGCCTGATGTGTTACTCATCCACCAAATGCTTTCCGTTTCCTTTCCACGGCCTCCTTTCTTGCCTTGTAGGTTGAATGTCCACACACTGAGCTGCTCATCTTTCAATGAAACGCGTTTCCTCCTGGCCGGCCGCTGAGAGCAGGGGTGAGGCCACGCTTTCCATGAGCAGCACTTCCCCGTGTGTGCGCACGTGCGTGAGTCTGCAACCAGGCAGGCAAGGGCGGAGGTGTTGATGACACGTCCCTCTCTTCTGTCGCCATGACACACTCGTTCCCTCAGGGTAGCCTGTCTGCGTGTGTGCTCATTTCCAATTGAACTCCTCGATTCTTAAAGTCCTGATGATCATAATTTAATTCTGAGCTCCTCCAGCACTTCTTTCTGAAACATGGATTTCACCTGTAATTAAATGCATAGTGGTTAGTGTGACTGTCTCCCTTCTATGCTGTTAGCCCTGTAGTCCGAGTTCCTGCGGCCTCACCGACTAAGAGCCCAGATACCACTGACTGTCCTTCCCAGACACTGAGGCAGGGTTCCCGGTCCCTCACTTGCCTCTGTCCTAATTTTGTGAATCCTCAGGACTGTGGTCTTTCTCCCCTGGAAGGCATTTCCAGGGCTGGCTTTAGCCGGTGTGGTCTCCCTGTCGTGTCGGAACGAGAAACCTTGTCCGGGCTGCGGGCCCTGCTGGGCGGGCAGCACAGGGTGCGGCGGGGCGTCAGCCCGACCTGCTGCCCTGCTGGGTGCGCTCCGTCTTCACAGAAACTTGCTTTTCCTGGATCTTGGCCAGACAGGCCCGGTACGAGTGAGGGCAGGTAGCTCTAGGTGAGTGTGTCGGTCCAGGCTGCAACATCGTCTCTGAAGTCTGGGAGCCCGTCCTGAGCACCTTCCACTCAGGATTCTTCCACGAAGCCCGTCACAACTCAAAGTCCGTGTTGCTCAATAAGTACCTGTGTTTGACGTAATGGCTCCCACTTAACCTACATGGGGTCAGACACTCTGCTCAGAATCGTCTTTCTTTGTACCCAGGAGAGGTATGAGTTTTGCAAAAGCCACCTGACTCCAAATAACACTGGGAAAATTGGACTTTCTTTGCATTCCGCAATGAGAGAGGGTGAGCAGCAGTCCAGGACTTATGATGAAGTTCGGCTTGCTATTATGAGCCTGCTTTCCTTTCTCTGTCTGCTCCATGGTCTTGACCGTGTGGGAGTTAATCCTTATGTGTCCCCTTGTCACACAGACTCTGTTTCCAGGCTCCCAGTCCAGGTTTCCAGAGGAAGAAAGAGACAGGAACGGCACCAGCTGTGTCCATTCCATCGGCCAGAACCATGTCATGGTGCCTGGAGCTTGGGCGGGGTGCAGGGGGGAGGCCAAGGTGAGGGAGGGCTGTGTAAGCTACCCATATGTGCCACGCAGATGACAGAAAGTTCTCTAGATAGTGGAACTTCCAATCTCAGGGATGCTGAAATGTTGAAAAGTGGGTAGGTGGCCAAGGGAGTGTCCTTCTGGGTTCCTCGTGAAGAAGGCTGT
>PISX010005692.1:0-17386 GCA_004024625.1 Mellivora capensis | reverse complement strand
CTGGACCGAACAACAGGAGGCGGACTGTGCTCTAATTAAATGGCACATGTTTTTGAAGAAAGTGGCTCATCTGGACGGTCGCTGAATGATTTACCTTTGACACGGCTAGTTAACTGTGATCGAACCGTGGATTGTATTTGACTTCTTCGTACAGGGTTACAAAGACTGCCGCGGACGTTCCCGTGACTTATTTGTACTAGTTACGTTCACGGGAAGGCGGCCGTTTTCAGGATGTTGCATACCCTCAAGAACATAGTCAAAAAACAGTATTTTGTGAATTAAGACTGTTTCTAAGACGGTTTTGTTTTTCAGCATATTGCAATGAGATTACAGAAAGAGCACATTTAAATTATTTTAGAATTAGAAACAACCTCATTTTGTCTTTTCCAGAAGAATCCTATTGAATTAGGAGCATCAAAGCAAGCAGGAATTGCATTCTAGAGATCTTGCATTAGAAACATTGTAAGCATTTATTAAATTTGAATTATTTGTTGCAATTTTTAGTTTACTGTACTACTCCATTAAAATATTTTGTTGTATGACTTAATTCTATGGCCTGATTTTTGGTTTTGGAAGGGTGTCCAGTGTGTATGTGTCAGTCTTTACAGAAATATGTCAGCATATTGGCTTAAGTCTTTAGGACTAGTTTCAAATACCTTGTCCCACCATTAGAAGTAAGTGCACTGTGTGCTTTTATGCATTCTCTTTTTTAAATGAGTATGCCCCTCATTTCTTCTACCTTGGTCACATGTAGTTTCTTTCCACAATACAGAGAGTTTTCCCTTCTGTTCTTCCCTCACGAGCGTCTCATTTCCTGCTCTTTCGGGACACATCTCACACTTCCAGTCCTGTTTCTCTTGCGGATAGTGACCCTTCAGAAAATTGTGAAAAAGTAGGGTCATTATAGCCAACGTCTACAGACCCACTTACTCTCTGCTGGGAATTATACCTAATAATGTGTTCTTATTTTGTCTGCACACCAACCCAGTGAGACAGGTGCTGTTCCCATGTGCACTCCATACGACAGACACAGAGGGGCCTCTGGGATACCACAGGTTCCAAAATTCCAGATGTAAATGTTGGAAAAACCAGATGAGGGAAAAGGGAGAATAACGGGCCAGTTTTATGCCAAGGAAATGATTTCTCATAGCTATTTGTTTCCCTGGTGACCGAGATGAGGTAGGTGTCAAGTAATTCTACTTTTTTTTTTTTAAAGATTGTATTTATTTATTTGACAGACAGAGATCACAAGTGGGCAGAGTCAGGCAGAGAGAGAGAGAGGGAAGCAGGCTCCCCGCTGAGCAGAGAGCCCGATGCGGGGCTCGATCCCAGGACCCAGGGATCATGACCTGAGCCGAAGGCAGCACCTTTAACCCACTGAGCCACCCAGGCGCCAGGTGCCCCAGTAATTCTACTTTTATAGTCATACTGTAGCTTGGAGTTTTCAGACATGTGTCCACGCTTACATAACTAATGGATGTTCAAAATAAAACCAAGGTCTCTCTGCCTCTAGAGTCTACGGTGTTTCCAGCACGTCGTGCCCTGGACATTTACAGCAGCAAGAGAGTTACATGTAATGTGGTCCCTCTCCACTAATGCGACTAAATTAACATTAAATTGTTGGGTTAGTCTGGATTATTTTAAAGTCATTCTAGGTTATTTTCAAACGGCATAACTCTTTCAAGCATGACGGTGTTTGTTTCAAACAGGACGACACCTGGCTCGGTTGCCCACAATTGCACACATATCTAAGTTAAAAGTATTCTGAAAAATTGCTTATTTCTTTATCTTGGTAAGTTAATGTCATAACACATAACCCATTGGAAACACTTTTCAGTGGATAACATGAAACTTCACAGAAAAGGTGATAAATATTCTGGAACTATTTTTTGCCAATGGAATTTTTAGAAAGATAACATGGTCAGAGTTCTCTAAGTGGGTTTTTCATTGGTTTCCACTTTTA
Organism: Mellivora capensis; assembly: GCA_004024625.1. Classification (NCBI taxonomy): domain Eukaryota; kingdom Metazoa; phylum Chordata; class Mammalia; order Carnivora; family Mustelidae; genus Mellivora; species Mellivora capensis. Next base: position 15,423 of record PISX010005692.1, on the reverse strand, counting down.
ATTAGAGGTGTCTGGCGGTTCAGCCTCTCGCTGGGTCTGGTGGCCACGGATCCGAAATGTCAAGGGAGGAGGGTGATCTATGACTTGCACTTATTCCACTCCTGACTGTGAGAACATTCTCTCCAGATGAGGCAAACAGAATCCGTGTGTGTTCCTGAATGCTTGGTTATTCATGAAGGTAAACAGGTCTGACCTCAGGGCTCTGAGGGCAAACAGTGGGTTTAGTGGCTTGGAAGGGTAACTGTGCCCAAGTTAATAGTGGTTCTCTTGTTCTTCACCTCACGCTGGATGTTTTACCAGGTTAAAGGAAAACCTTACAGTTTTGGGCCGGTGGAGATGGAGGTTGGGGGAGACATGAGCAATGGGGCCCTGAGAGAGGACAGCCACCAGCTGCTGGGGAGGGGTCTTCACTCCCTCCTGATTTGGTTGTACTGGCAAGCATCCATGGTAAATATAATATCCTAAAGATAAACATCAGGGTGTATATGTGTTGCCCTCAATATTTCACACATCTTAGTGTCTCTGGAAGAAGCTGAATAGCACAGCTGTTGTGAACAGGGCTTGCATGAATTGGTTGGACTTGAACTCCTGCTCATCTGATTCCAAAACTGATGATTTTCTGTGACTCTAGGCAGACTCTCTTCGAAACATGATGCACGGCGGCAGATGGAGAATTACTAACATGAAACTCACAGTGTGATAGGATGGAGACACATTAAACTTAAATGATCAGAGCTCAGAGCTGTTTTGCTCACTGCTCTCTCCACAGCCCACCACTACCAGCCCCAAACTACCGTCCATGTCATGCGCCATCCTCCCCTCTGCACGGCATCTCACTCAGTGTTTGGAATGTAGTAACCTCCGTTACTCCCACCTTACTTTACATCCTAGGCAAACACTTTCTTCTTTTAAGAAAACCGGGATCAGAAACTCTGGTCCTATGTATCTGACCTGAAGAAATATTTTGCTTGGTCACGGCATGTTTTAAAAGTAGTTTGGGGGCGCCTGGGTGGCTCAGTGGGTTAAGCCACTGCCTTCGGCTCGGGTCATGATCTCAGGGTCCTGGGATCGAGTCCCGCATCGGGCTCTCTGCTCAGCAGGGAGCCTGCTTCCCTCTCTCTCTCTCTCTGCCTGCCTCTCTGTCTACTGTGATTTCTCTCTGTCAAATAAATAAATAAAATCTTTAAAAAAACAAGTAGTTTGAATTCAAGTGCCTTTTTCAGGCTGTCCCCCACCCCCACCCCACCCCACAGCTGCTGTTGTTCCCCTGCCTGTTTAATTGACTGTGCCTTCCTGGTCATGGCAACATGGAACTTAAGACCCTAATGCATGCAGGGCAGTCCGCAGAGAACACGTGTTGTCTCACCTCAGATGGTGGCCCCGTTCCACAGGTGGAAAGTGTTACCAGTTTCTCACTCAGGTGTGTTTCATTTTAGGTGATTTTATTTTGTTTTTGCATATGTGTATATTGCATATGTGAGGTTGCCTTTGGATCCAATCTGAGAGTCTGTCTTTTAAAAATAAGATTAGTTCAATTGCATTTATTGTTATGGAGTATATTTTTAATATTCACTTTGTTATACTTTTTGTATTACATTTTCTCTTAATTGCTTATTTAGAACACATTTCCCACTAAGTTGATCTGTGTGTTTCTGTTGTCTTGTTTTAGGTGTGTCCTTTTAGTAACGGGACTTCTCAGTTCTGTTCTAGCAGTGACTTTTATTTCTATCCATTCACTCTATTCTTCTATGCCTTAAATAACAATTTGTTTGGGTAAAAAATTCATCAACCACACCTTCTTTCTTAAGGATCTGTAGCTTTGCCCCACTGATGGATGGAACATGCTGGGGATTATTCTGGAGCCTATCTGGTCGGTTCATAGATGGCTTCATCTTCTCTTTCCAGATGTTTAAAGGTTTCTTCTTTACCATTGTTTCTCAGGAACTTCTGGATTGTTTTGTGTCTGTTTCTCAATGGCTGCAGTGGGCTTTTCAATCTAAAGAGCATATATTTTTTTATTTCTTATAGTTTGTAATTTATAGCATAGTTCTTTATAACATATAGTTTGGCATTTTGTTCTGTTATTTTGTTCTCCCTTTTGGAAGAACATATCTGTTGTATCTCACCTGCATGTCATTTGAATATGCCACCTTTTATACTTACTTCTTTAAATTACTATTCATTTCTATTCTATTTTTCTCAGCCATGTCCTAAACTTCGTATTGTGTTGTAAGCGGTAACCCCCAGCACCTACCCTCCTCTGACTTTCTGTCCGTACTACGGATGCAGTGACTGTAATTCTAGCAATCTCCTGACTATGGATGCAAGCCATGCGGTAAGGTAGATAGGGAAGAAATACAGAGCCACCTGGGCCTTTAAAACCACCACAAATCTTCCACACAAGTCTTGAATTGCCTCCTTGAAGATTTACACATTACAGAAAATTAAACTTTAATCTTTTTAATCTACTGTAATTTGAGTTTTGTATTTTGTCTAATAATACTTGTCTCTTACCTGCTGTAACATGGATGCATTGCAATCTGCAGTACCTAATTATGGACATTTATCTTACTTGGGGTATCTTGCTGCAAAACATTGCTGAGAAAGAAAAAAGAGGGTGTAAATAAATGGAGAGATATACTATGTTCATGGATGAAAGGATGATATTATTAAGATGTCAGTTTTCTATGGATTCAAGGCAACTCAAATTAAATCCCAGCAGGGTTTTTAGTGTAGATGTTGAAAAGCTAATTATAAAATTTAAATGGAAATGCAAATGATTTAGCATGGTCAAAGTGACATTGAAAAAGAATGGATTTGGTTAATTTATCTTAAACAATTTAAAGAAACATTATATATTTACATTAATCAAAGCCATGTGATATTGGCATACAGATAGGAAAATATAAATGGAGGGTGCCTGGGTGGCTTAGCCGGTTAAGCTTCTGCCTTTGGCTCAGGTCATGATCCCAAGGTCCTGGGATCAAGTCCCACATTGGGCTCCTTGCTCAGCAGGGGGCCTGCTTCTCCCTCTATCCCTCCCCTCTGCTCCTGATCTCTCTTTCATGCTCTCTCTCTCAAATAAATAAAATATTTTCTTAAAAAACAAAGAAAAGAAAAATATAAATGCAAAGTGAAGAAATAGACCCATATATCTATAATCAATTTATTTTTGATAAAGGTGCCAAGGCAATTCAAGGATAATCTCCTTAACAAACAGTACTAAGACAATTGGTAGCCACAGAAAACAAAAATGAAAATGTAAGCCCTTACCTCACATCATTTAAAGCATCAACTTGAGGGATGTCAAAGGTAGATACCTTTAGCTTGGGTCATGATCCCGGGGTCCTAGGATTGAGCCCTGCAACAAGCTCCCTTCTCAACAAGAAGTCTGCTTCTCCCTCTGCCTCTCCCTTTGCTTGTGCTCTCTTGCACTCTTTCTCTCTCTCCTACTATCAGATAAATAAATAAATAAATATCTTCAAAAAAATGTAAAGTGATCAACTTGAAATACATCTTAGGTCCAAATGTACCAGATAAAACTATAACACTTCTAGAAGAAAATGAGAGAAAATCTTAGTGATTTTGAATTTGGCAAATTTCATTAAAAGGTCCCCCAAACCACAAATTGTAAAAGACACACAAGTAAAATCAATAAATTTGATTTCCCCAAAATGAAAACTTTTGCTCTAAAACACACTGTAATGGAAATGAAAAGGCCAGTCACAGACTGGGAGAAAATATTTGTAAAATATATATCCAACAAAGAATTTGTACATACAGAGAACTCTTACTACTAAGTGATAAGAAAGCAAGCAACTCAATAAAAATGGACAGAAGATTTGAAGAGACATCTTACTAAATAAGATGTATAGATAGCAAATAAAAATGGAAATATGCTCAATGTAATTAGTTGTTACAGAAATGTGGATTGAAACCACAATAAGGAACCATTACACAGCTGCTATGATGGCTAAAATTGAAGACTGGCCATATTAAGTATTGGCAAAAATATGGGAATTTTCACAGGCTGGTTGTAACAATGTAAAATAGTACATCTACTTGAAAATATTTCATAGTTTCTTAAACAACTACAGAGGTATCTTCCATGTGATCCAGCACTTTTACTCCTAAAGGCTTGCTCAAGAAAAATGAGCATTTTGTTCTACAGAATACAGGCATACAACATTCACAGAATATATTTGGAACAACTGAAAACAGCCCAAATGCCCTTAAGCAGGTGAACGGATAATCATTTTTGGTTTAGCTGCACAATGGAGTATTACTCAGTGATAAAAAGAACAAACTATTGATAAATGAAACAGCATTAAATGATCTCACAATAATTATACTGCATTAAAAATCCAGACAGTAAAAAGTACATGGTCTGTTATTTCATTTATATAAAATTCTGTTAAATTCAAGGTAGTATTTAGTTACAGAAAACCCGCCTTCAGGTGCAGCGTGGAAGCTGGGAGGGAGATGGATCACACCAGGCAAGGGGAAAAGTTCAGGTGTGCCAGGAACCCTCGTGATCCTGAATGTGGTGGTGACTTCACAGGAGGGTCCACATGTCAAAACACATCAAATAATACAACCTAAATATGGCAACTTATTCCATGTTATTTATACACAAGTAAAGCGACACCCATTTAAAATAGAAAGGTAGGTTTCAGATGTGCAGTGGAAAGGTATGGAAGGGCAGAAAATTGGGTCAGACTGGGGAGTGCCTGGCGCAGGGCGTCCTGAGCATCTGGGTGAGGGTGGCCTGGGGTGACTGAAGAGAATCGGGGTGTGCGGGCTGGTAGGTGTAGTCATAGTGACCTGCCCGGGGAGGCAGGGAGTGGCTTAGACTGCTGAGAGTGGTTCGGTCTGAGCGCACTGGTCCAGGCCGGGAAGTGATCCTGTGACAACCGTTCTACATGTAGCATACCCATTCATGCGTGCACACCCACACACGTGTGCACACCACACCCCCACGCACACACATTCATGCATGTATACACAGCACACGTACCTATTCAACATGTACACATATGTTCATATGTGACCTGCGTTCACACCACATATTTACATAATGCATGTCTGTGAGGATTCGTCCATGCTTCCACACGTACATCCATGACACACTCACACATGTACACTCAGTGTATACAGTACGCGGCACCCACATTTCCCTGCACGCGCATGTGCGTACTCGCATACACACACGTTCATGTATAATATACGCATTTGTATGTGCACACTCACATATACATAAACACACACACGTACTTCTAATCCCTATTCCTGTCTTGCCAAGTGCCTCTCATCCCAATTTTGCCAACTAGGAAAATGCATCTCCGAGGCAGTTAAAAGCCTCGGACGATTGATACTGATTAACCAGTAATGAACCCGTGTGGTCCGCTCCTCTACCAGCCCCGAGTCCCCTTCAGGAAACACGCGGGCCGCAGCCCAGTGCGAGAGCGGGGCCCGCTGAGGGCCTGTGCCCTGTTGCTGCGGGGCGGACGCAGGGGTGGGGGCACAGGGCTGCCCAGCTCCCCGCACCTGCTCCCCCGCCCCGCCGCGGGCAGCCTGCCGCCCTCTGGGCTGCGGACCTGGCAGGTGTCACGTACCGCCACCCTCCGCCGTGACTCAGCTGCCCCGCGCCAGCGTCGTGCCCCACGCTGCCCCCGGGAACCTCGGGGGGAGGCCGGGCCAGCGCGCGCCGTGCGCTCTCGCTGCCGCGCGGCTCCTCCGACGGGCCGCACAAGGGGCTTGTGTTTCTGAGAAGGGAGGTCAGCCTCATGGAGACGACGCACAAACAAACTTGTTTGTGGTCCCGCGTGTCTGCTGGAAACCGGGGTGGGACGGGCCGTGCAGGGCGAGCAGACCTGTTTGACTCAGCGGTTTGGGAAGGTGCGAACTTTCACACACCCTCGGACTGGGCCGCCCTCCTCCCGGTCCGGGCGAGGCAGCAAGCTGACGCGAGTAGCCGGGTGTCCAGGTGCGGGGCTGGTTTCCCGCGCTTGCCGCCCTGCACCTGCAGCGGGAACCGGCTCCACCCGGCTCTCCTCCCTAAGTAAACCACCGCCGAGGGCGGTGTGGGCAGCAGCCTTCGCGCAGCGTTTGGCGTGGCCTTTGCGCATAGGGCCGCTGCTGCCCAGCCCGCGGGCCGCCGCCCACCAGGCCCCGCGGCTGCCGAGGCCACTGTGACGACTCCTGGCGGCCGTCGTCCCCGCTCCCCTGTATGAAGTGACGCCGTGGCACTAGCGTGGCACTATTGCTCCGGGGTCCAGCCGCCCGAGCGCTCTGTGGGGCCCCGGAGGCAACAACCTTGTGCCGGCGGCGCCATGGCTCCTGGCCCTGCAGCCCCGAGGTGAGGTTTTCCTGGAAGAGTGGACAAGCTTTGCTGAGCTGAGGGGTGGCGGGAATGACTCCCGGGTCCGCGCGGAGCAAGAGGGTAACACAGGCACCACGTGTGGGGCTAGAGGTTCCGGGAGGAGAACACTTGGGGCGAGAAACGACGCAATTCCAGACACACTGTTGGGGGTAGCTGGGTAGGTCCCAAGTGGGTTTGTCCAAGAACCATCTAGAGAAGTTGGAGTTAGGAGTTGCTGGGGCCTGGAGGGGCCTTGAACTCAAGGAATGGACCTGGCTACTTAGGGCTCCAGGCTGTGCTCAGAAGAGGGCTTGGTTTTGCAATTTGAGGCACCATCAGTGTTAGATCAGCCCACAGGAGCTGGCCAGGGACCAAGGCCTGGCCAGAGGGAAGGACAGAGCACAGGTGACGGCCTGCGGGATGAGGAGGGGATCACTTTGCTGCGGAGACGGGGTCCGCACACGCAAAGTGCTGCTCAGGAACACCCGGGCTAGATGGTGGAGGAAATCCATGGGAACCAAGCTCAAAAGAAGACTTGCTGGGACAACAGCTCAGTTTCTCTCCTGTCTATTCTGGTTCCTCTTCATCTTGTTCTCTGTCCTGTTTTTGTGGATGTTCAGTGTGGGATCCAGAACCAGGAGGCCGCGTGAACCTCCCGGGTGTGGTCCACGATCTAAGCGGCCTTTGGAGGCCAGGAGGCAGTTAATAAAAGCTGAGAGGAAGCCGGCATTACTTCTGGTGCCTTGTCCCTTAAGGTTTAAAAAGTACAAAAGCAGCCTGCCTATTTGGGGAATCTGGGTCCACAGCTGTTTTTCCGCCCCGATTTTGGCCCAATCCACACAGCCACATCTCCTGATCAGAAGTGGAAAAGCTGTGAAGATTTTGCCCTGCGCCTCATGTAAAGTTTGAAGTCAGGAGAAAATAACAGTCTCCATAGGAATCCAGAGAAGTTAGACATGTCTGGGGGAAAAAATAATGCACGGTTGCTAGGGACTGGCTGTTTTCAGTTGAAACTATGAGTCATCAATATGGACAAAAATAGTTCACACCAGTGTGGGGAGCCCAGGCGGAGAATCTCCCAGCACCTTTCCGAGGGGCAGGTGGTGTCTCTGTGAACAGGAGGACAGCTCTCGCCACAGAACAAATGCTTGTTCAAAGGGCTTCCCTCCATCTCCATCCCATCAGACTGCCCCTGCCTCCCTCCCAGGGACAGAGGGGCGTCCCAGCAGAAATGCGTCCCTCTTCGGGTGCACCTGACAGTGGAGTAAAGAGTACCTCTGTGCAGCGAATGGGTTTACGAGCACTGGAAAGTTCTTCAAACCAAGAGTGTTAATCCTGGGGTCTGTGGGGGTTCAAGGACATTTGCAGACATATGAAATTGAGAGCAAAATTTTTGTGCTGTCTTTTTCTTGTGCACTTGCGTTACTGATCTGTTAGGAGAAATATATACACAGAAATTTCAAAGAATAGTGCAAGAAACACTTAAAAATCTATCATGCAGCTTATAAAGCAAACTCTTGCAAGAACAGTTGCAGTCACCCCTCTGTACCTCTCCCTGACTGTATTCTCCAACTCCTCTAACTGTGGGAAACCATCCTCCTGAATTCGGTGCTCATTTCCACACAAATAGCTATATTTTGACAAGACACACATTTATTTAAAAAAAACTATATAGGTATTTCCTTTTATTTTGTAAAAATCTTAGATGTAAGAAAAATGTAGCAAAAATACTGCAGAAAGTTCTGAATATCATTTATCCAGCTTATTCTGGTATTGAAACCTTATATAGCCTTTACATAGCTATGGACATCAAGAAATTAACATTGATACAATACTACTAACTAAACCTCAGAACTGTTTAGAATTTCGTCAGTGCAACAATGTATCTTCCATATCTTCGTGCATTAGCAAATCTAAAACTGCAAGGTCAGTTTTGTACAGATATGAATTTACTGAGTATTTTTCTAGAACTTGAAATTCTGGGTATATGCACATTAAATATTGATAGAAACTACGGCGTTGCCCACGAACGAGGCTACACCAATTTACATGACCCCTCCCCTCAGCAGAGAGAGTCCCTTACCCACATCCTTGTCAGCATTGCCTTTTAGCAAGCTTTTAGACATTATCATTGTGATGGAGGAAAATGCTACTTCAGCTTTTAAATAGCAGCCTTATTGAGCTAAAATTTGCATACTATGGATTCACCATATTTCAGTGTACAATTCAGAGTTTTAGTGTATTTGAGACTGTGCAACTCACATGACCATCCAGCTTTCACATGTGTTCACCACCCATGACTGTCAGCTGTCGCTCCACATTCCTCCTTCCCCCCACCTCCTGGAAACCACCACCCAGTTTTTCTATCTCTGTGGATTTGCCTGTTCTGGAGATTTCATATACCAGGAACCATACGCTATATGTTCCTTTGTCATGGCTTCTTCCACTCAGCGTTGTTTTCAAGGTTCATCCATGTTCTAGCATGTGTCAGGGTTTCATTCCCATCTATTGATGAATCACAATTCCCCATACTGATACATCACATTTTGTTTATCCATTCATCCTTCAGTGGACATTTGAGTTGTTTCCACTCTCTGGGTGTTGTGAATAATGCTGCTATGAACATTTACGTGTAAGTTTTGTGTGGACATATGTTTTCATTTCTCTTGGCCATATTCCTAGAAGGAGAAATGCCAGGTCATATGGTGACTCTATATTTAATATTTCAGGCACTGCCAACATGTTTCCCAAATTGCCGCAACATTTTGCAATCTTGTTAGTGATGTGCGAGGCTTCCGAGTCATCCATGTCCTTGCCAACCATTGGTATTGTCTTTCTTTTTTTAAAGTTTTAGCCATCCTAGTGGATATAAAATAGTATATCATTGTGGTTTTGATTCACATCCCCCTACTAATTATGTCCAACATCTTTCATGTGTGTTATGTTGGTGTTCCCTCAAGATTCATGTATTGAAATCCTGATCCCCAGTGTGATGATATTTGGAAGTAGGACTTTAGGAGGTGTTCGGGTCATAAAAGTGGAGCCCTCGTGAACAGGATTCATGCCTTTATAAAAGAGACCCCAGAAAGCTCTCCTGCCCCTTCTGTCATGTGAGGAAACAGTGAGAGGACAGCGGTCTATCAGACAGGAAGCAGACCCTCACCAGACACTGCATCTGTTGATACCTCGATTTTAGACTTTCCAGGCTCCAGGACTATAAGAAATAAATGTTTGTTGTTGAAAATTCTTGGTCTATGGTACTTTGTTATATCAGTCCAAGCTGACCAACACAATGTGCTTACTGGCCATTTCTACATCTTTGGATAAATACCTATTCAAATCTTTGACATATTAGAAAAATGGAATTATTTATTCTTTTGCTGTTGAGTTAGAGTTCTTTATATATTCTGGATACAGATCCCTTATCAGATATATGATATATATCTGGATACAGATCCCTTATCAGATATATGCTTCTCTCATTCTGTAGGTTATCTTTTCACTTTCTTGATGTCTTTTGATGTACAAAATTTTTAATTTTGACAAAGTCCAATTTATCCATTTAAAAATTTTTTGCTAGTGCTTTGTGCTTTTGGTGTCATATTTAAGAAAACAATGCCAACCAATATCATGAAGATTTACTACTTTGTTTTCTTCTAAGAGTTTTATGTTTTTAGGGGTGCCTGGGTGGCTCAGATGGTTAAGCACTTGCCTTTGGCTCAGGTCAAGATCCCAGGATCCTGGAATTGAGCCCCGCATCAGAATCCTTGATCAGTGGGAAGCCTGCTTCTCCCTCTGCCTACTGCTCCATTTGTGCTCTCTCATTCTCTCTGTCAAATTAAAAAAAAAAGAGTTTTATATTTTTAGCTATTATATTTTGATCTCAGATATATTTTGAGTTAATCTTTGTGTATGGTGTGAGAAAGGGAGTTAATTTCATCTTTTTTTTTTTTCTTTTTTGCATGTAAATATCAAGTTGTTCCAGCACCATTTGTTGAAAAAACTATTCTCCCATTTTGTTGTCCTGGTGTCCTTGGTAAAAATAAACAGGAAGCTTACTCCATTTCATGTCATTTCTCCAACTTTTTTTTTACTCCCCTTCAAAAACCACCTGCTTTAGCTTATTTTCCAGAGTTCAAAGTAGTTACCTGTTTTGTTTTGTCCAGAGATTTTAATTTTAATCAGCAGGAGAACAGATAGTAGTGAGATATATGGTTAGTGCAAACCTCCTCCCAAAAGATAAACACAAAACCGGCACACAAATGATTATAGCAGCTTTATTCATAATTTCCCAAACTTGGAAGCAACCAAGAGAGTCTTCATTGACTGACCTGTGAGTCCCTGGGAAGGACTTAATCACAGAACCAGTCTTTTTTTAACCAGACTCAGAGCTTGTTCAGTAGTGATAATCTTATCCTCAGGGCATTTGTCAAAAACAATCAGCTGTAATTGTTTAGCATCAAAGCTGCCTGAGGTGGTCTGAGAATCTACGTATGTTGACGGCTCTATAAAACAGAACGTCAGTATTCTCCAAGAGATCATAATGGAACTCAGAGTCAAAACAACATAACATTCACATGTCCGAGATATAATCCAAAATGGCTTAACATCCCAAGAATCAGGAAAATACATCCTCAAGTGAAAAAGCAATAAACAGATGCCAACCACAAGATATCCAGACATGAAGATTATGAGACAAGAACTTTAAATCAGTTATTATCACTATGTTCCATGAACTAATGGTAAACAATTTTGAGATAAACAGAATGGATAGAAGTTAATGGAGAAATTAAAGTTATTAAAATGAACCAAAAGGAAACTTTAGAAAAATAAAGTTATTGAAGTTAAAAATTCATTGGATGGGCTTAACATCAGAATGGGGATGACAGAATAAACTGTTCGTGAGCTTAAAGATAGATCAATAAAAATAATCTAGTCTGAAGAACAGATGGCAATTATTAAAAAAAAAAAAAAGAATCTCAGAGAGCAATGAGACTGTGAGGAAATGTCAAAAGGTCTAAAATAAGTATCACTACAGTTCCAGAACATCCAGAGCATCCAGAAAGAGAGATTGATGCAGAAAAGGTATTTGAAGAGATAATGCTGAAAGCTTCCCAAATTTGGTGAAAGATCTATATTTACAGACCCAGAAAGCTCAATGAGCCCCAAATAAGATAAGCTCAGAGAAAACTATGTCTAGACATATCGTAACCCACTTGTTGAAACCCAAAGATAAGGAAAAATTCTTTAAAGCAACCAGAGAAAAATGGCACAAATCATATGGGGAAACAATAATTTGAATGACCACGGACATCACAGTAGAAACCATGAAGACCAGAAGATAAAGGAACCACATATTCAAAATGCTGAAAGAAGAGAACTGTCACTCCAGAATTCTATACTAACCAAAAATATCTTTCAGGAATAAAGGCAAACTTAAGATATTCTCAGGTAAAGGCACACTAAGAAAACATCATTCGTAGACCAAAATGTGAAGCACAGTTTTTCATGCTGAAGGAAAATGGCACTTGAGAGAAACTTGAATCTTCACTAATAAAGGAAAAGTCATGACAAATAGCTTGGGTAATATACCTGCGTATTTTTCTTCCTCTGAAGTTCTTTAAACACTTATGACTATTAAAAGAAAAAAGTATAGTATGGTCTGGTGGGGTTTTCAGTGAATGCAGACATCATACTCAAGACAACTCAAACATAAAGATCAGTAGGATGGGGCGCCTGGGTGGCTCAGTGGGTTAAGCCACTGCCTTTGGCTCAGGTCATGATCTCAGGGTCCTGGGATCAAGTCCTGCATTGGGCTCTCTGCTCGGCGGGGAGCCTGCTTCCCTTCCTCTCTCTCTCTGCCTGCCTCTCTGTCTTTTTTAACCAGTTCAGTCTTGTTTTAAGAATGCTGTGTTTGGCCTTTGTTTTAAGACTTTCTTTAACCAGTTCGGTCTCTGTCAAATAAATAAAATCTTTAAAAAAAAAAAAAGATCAGTAGGATGGTGGTCAGGAAGTCTGCAAGTCTTCTACATTTTACTTGAAGTAGGAGATTAACTGTACATCAAATGTAAAAAAAAATTGTTTACGCATATTTTAATCCACAAAGCAACAACTAAGAACGTACAAGGGATATAGCTGAAAAGCCCATAGATTAATTAAAATGAAATACTAAAAATTTAGATTATCCAAAAGAAGGGAAGAAATGAGGATTAAAGGATCAAGAGCAGAGGGAACAAAGAGAAGACAAATAATAATATGGAAGACATAAATCCAACTGTGTCAATACTTACATTAAATGTAAATCGTCTAGGGACACCTGGGTGGCTCAGTTGGTTAAGAGGCTGCCTTCAGCTCGGGTCATGATCCCGGCGTCCTGGGATCGAGTCCTTGCTCGGCAGGGAGCCTGCTTCTCCCTCTGCCTCTGCCTGCCACTCTGTCTGCCTGTGCTCGCTCTCTCTCTCTCTCTCTGACAAATAAATAAATAAAATCTTTTAAAAAAATGTAAATGGTCTAAACACTCTAATTAAAAGCCAGAGATTATGGAGCAAAAACAAAAAAAGGACCAGAGATTGTCAAAGTGGATAAAAAACAAGACCGAACTATATGCTGGCTATAAAAGACACACTTTAAATAGAAAGACAAAGGTAGGTTGAAAGAAATGGAACAAAAAAGGTATTCCATGAGCAAGTGTTAAGCATAAGAAGGTTTGCATGGTTAATGTAATATCATAGCATTACCAGGGACATTTCATTATCATAATCATAAAAATAACAATTCATCAGAAAGGCTTAGTGATTCAGCATTTTTTTTATACTTAATAACAAAATCTCAGATACTAAAGCAAATATGGACAGAATTGGAAAATACAGCTAACTCCATAATTAGAGCTGAGCATTATTACGCCTCTTTCTATGACTGGTAGAACAAACTGACGAAGAATCTGTAAAGATGGGATGATCTGAACAAGACTATCCACCACTTTTTTCTAGCTGATACTTATAGACTATTCAATGATTGCAGAATACATACTCTTTTCCTGTGTACATGACACATTCACTAAGAAGGCAATATGGCAACACAGGAAACAAGACTTGAAACATTTAAAAAGCTCAAAGTCCTGCTAAGTGTATTCTCTGAACAGAGTGGAATTCAATTAGAAATCAATAGCAAGGGGCGCCAGGGTGGCTCAGTGGGTTAAAGCCTCTGCTTTCAGCTCAGGTCATGATCCCAGGGTCCTGGGATCGAGCCCTGCATCGGGCTCTCTGCTCCACGGAGAGCCTGCTTCCCCCTCTCTCTCTCTGCCTGCCTCTTGCCTACTTGTAATCTCTGTCTGTCAAATAAATAAATAAAATTTTTAAAAAATAAATAAATCAATAGCAATAAAATACCTAAGAAAACCCCTAAATATCTAAACACGCTAATAAATAATTCATGGACCAAAGATGAAATCAAGGGGAAATTAGAAAACATTTTGATCTGCAGGACAACAAAATACAACATATCCAAGTTTGTGGGATGCAGCTAACGCTGTGTTTGGAGAGAAGCCTGCAGCTTTGAGGAATCGGAACGTGGGGAAGAGGTCTACTATGATTGAGATGTGGGATTAGTAGTCACTAGCACACAGGTATAATGAGTCACACCTGCCCCTCAGGGAAACACCAACTGCGAGGAGTGTAAACAGATGCAGAAAGAGGGGTAGGAGAGACGCGGGGGGGTGTAGTAGGTCTTATTAGCTTCTGAATTAATTCCACCAGCCACTGGGGTAAACACAATTGTCCCCGACTGGGCTAACAATTAAGTTCAGCCCAGCTGTAGGCCTTTGGCTGCAATACCCTAAAAGGCCACACGATGGCGAAACAACCCAGGCAAAGCCTCACTGGTCCCTGAAAATCCTGGTGAGCGCACCCTCTTCTGAGTGTGACCATATATCCTCATCCATCACCAAATTGCTTATTGGTTGAACTAATATTTGTGGAGCTGTTGCCGCATGCCAGGTCCTGGCGCTGCCACTGTGAACAAGACACTTTTCTTCCCAGGTGTGGGGTTGGGGTGCAGAAAGAAGCCGAGTCAGAAAGGATAGTTCCGGGTAAGGGTTTGAGGACAGTAGATCTGGGCATTCTGGAGAGCAAGTTGTGGCTGGTGGAGAAGCGGAGCCATGGACAGGACACAGCTGTCACTCAGGTCAGGACCACAGGGAGTGGACCGCCAGGACGTGGGCACCATCCACACACCCACTCACGACGCCGTGCCACAGGCTCCGTGCACACATTCGGTCATGTTTACTGCTCTCGTCATCTTTCAGCATTGAAATAAACAGCTTTTGTTTTTCCTCGCTGCCACTGGACTTTCCTTCTGACGTATGAATCCAGTTAATCTATCAATCCCCTATCCCTCTGTCTCTATCCATGTATCCACCCATCTGTCCATCCATCTATCTACTTGGAACCCATTCCAGTTGGGGATCAACCTCCCACTTGCATCTTCTCTAGAACCAAAGGGGCAGGCATCTCTCTGTGTTTTGAATTGGTTGACTCAGACAAGTGAAATTTGGAGTTTAAATATAGGTAGATTGGGATGTGCTCAGTGGCAGAAGAACGGAGAATAAGAAACCAGATTTTATGAGTTGCAGTTGAAGGAAGTTGGGCTGCTATCTGTAGAGAAGAAACCTCAGGGTTTTGGGGCAAAGTCAGGGCAAAGCGAGAGCCTTCTGTATCTGGAGTGATTTTATGGAGAACAGGGACCGTGCCTGCTCTTGGTGACCTCAAGGAGCGGAATTGAAAAAGGCTGTAGGAAGCCAGTTTTGATAGGATAAGAGATAGGTCTTTCTACATTGTGGCTAGGTAAAGGTGCGTTGCCTTGTACGTGGGCATTTAGAGAGGGGTGCTGGGGTGGGTGTAAACAACAGAGGATGATTGAAATATAACTTTTGAGGTTCTCTATCATCCTGAAATTCTCTGATTTTTAAGAGAAATTGAGACAGGAGACTGGAGATAGAGGAGTCAAGGAAAGAAACCAGACAATTTGGCAAAGTTTGGAGTAAAGCAAGAATATACAAAATGGGG
>PISX010005691.1:61519-105068 GCA_004024625.1 Mellivora capensis | reverse complement strand
CCTCTGCCCCTCCACCCCACTCACGCTTTGTCGCTCTCTCTCCTCTCAAATAAAACTTAAAAAGAAAATCATGTTCTAAGTCTGAAATACCACCTACGACAATGCAGTTAAATTTCTCACATCTATTTGGACTATAAGTTGACTCAGCAATTTGACAATAATGTAGAAAATGTATTTGTCAGGGTGCCTGGGTGGCTCAGTCATTAAGCATCTGCCTTTGGCTCAGGTCATAATGTCAAGTCCTGGGATCGAGCCTGCATCAGGCTCCCTGCTCAGCAGGAAGTCCACTTCTCCCTCTCCCATCCCCTCTGCTTGTGTTCACTCTCTCTGTCAAATAAATAAATAAATAAAATCTTAAAAAAAAAAAAAGAAAATGTATTTGTCATAGGTGCATAAGATAGCATAAGATAGCAAACTATTCTTTCAAAGCAACCTACATATCTAACAGTAAGAGAATGGATAATAAAACATGACGGAATACTATCCAGCAGCTAAAAAGAATAACCTAACTCTATATATACATACAAATATGGACAAACCTCAAAAAGAATCTAAAGTTTTTTTTTTAATGGTACAGTATGCTATCAAATAAATAAAATACAAATACAAGCTCTCTTTGCTCCATCTACTGTGAGAATAAAGACCATTCTCAGCCATCAGACTGTCAACATTCCAGAAAATGTCAACATTGCTCTAAAGGGACACACTGTTATTGTGAAGGGTCCCAGAGCATCAATACAGAACTCAATCTCAAGGGCACCTGGGTGGCTCAACTGGTTAAGTGCCTGCCTTTGGCTCAGGTTATGATCTCCAGGTGCTGGGATCGAGCCCCACATAGGGCTCCCTGCTCAGCAGGGAGTCCGCTTCTCTCTTTCCCTCTCTCTGTCCTTCCCCACTGCTCATTCTAATTTTAAAAAATTTAAAAAAAAACAAAACTCAATCTCCTTAGAAAGATAAAGAAGAGGTTCCAAGATGACAAATAGTGGGGAAACAGAAAAGAACTGGCAACTGTTCACACTATCTACAGTCATGTACAGAAAATGAGCAAGGGCATTACACTGAACTTCTATCACAAGATGAGGTCTGTATATGCCCACTTCCCCATCAACAATGCTATTCAAAAGAATGGTTCTCCTGTCGAAACTGAAAATTTCTTGGGTGAAAAATATATCCTCAGAGTTTGGATGAGGCCAAGTGTTGCTTGTTCAGTATCTCAAGTCCAGAAAAGATGAGTTAATTCTTGAAGTAACACCGAACTTGTATCAAACTCAGCTGTTTTGATTCAGCAAGGGCCACAACAGTTAAAAACAAAGATATCAGAAAATTTTTGGATGTTTTCCATGCTTCTCAAAAAGGAACAATTTAGCAGGCTGATGAATAAGATCTAGTTGTCCAGCTACAGACACAGCAGTATACTGGATGATTTTTCAGACTTATTTGTGGTTATTTCAAAGATTCAATAAAACCTCTATTGATTCGGAAAAAAAAAATACAAACACAAGACCACACCACATATATGTACATGTGTGTTTATATGTTTACAAGAATAAAAAATAGAACCAGGGGTACCTGGGTGGCTCAGTGGGTTAACCCTCTGCCTTCAGCTCAGGTCCTGGGATCAAGCCCCACATCAGGCTCTCTGCTCAGCTGGGGGGCTGCTCAGCTGGGGGGCTGCTTCCCCCTCTCTCTCTGCCTATTTGTGATCTATCTCTCTATCAAGTAAAAAAAAAAAAAAAAAAAAAAAAAAACCACCAGAAAAACACCCACCAACTCTGTAACAGTAGTTGCACATCAGATAAGTTCCATAAAACAGAACAAAGAGTGGTGGTTTAAGAAAAGCTGAGTTTCAACTACAAACTTTATTACCGGGGTGAAAAAGACTTAAATGCAAAATGAACAAATGTTAATGGTTATTAATTCTGTGTGATAAAAACATAAATGTTTGGGGGTACCTGGCTAGCTCAATTAGAAAGCATCCAACTCTTGATCTCAAGGTCGTGAACTCAAGCCCCATGATGGGCATAGAACTGACTTAAAAATATAGAGAGATGTTTGCCTTTTTTATACTTTAGTGTGTAATGGCTCAAAAAACGAAGTAGAGATTTCTGTATAATTCTCTCCCGAAAATCTGTATATCTCAAAATTTTCTAACTTTATGAGAAATATTCTATTATTTTCTACTCAATAAACATCTACAATAGTATTTAGATATTTATACTACTTCCTAAGGAAAACTGTGATAATCACAGATGAAGTAGGCATATTTTTTTAATTTATTTATTTGACAGAGATCACAAGTAGGCAGAGAGGCAGGCAGAGAGAGAGGAGGAAGCAGGCTCCCTGCTGAGCAGAGAGCCCGATACGGGGCTCCATCCCAGGGACCTTGGGATCATGACCTGAGCTGAAGGCAGAGGCTTTAACCCACTGAGCCACCCAGGTGCCCCGGAGTAGGCATATTTAAAAGACACTATACTCTATCCTCTCCCTACCCACCTTCTCTCTCCCAAAAATCTGAACAAGGCTTTAGGGACATATTCAAAGTGGATAACAGCAGGGGCAGAAGGTAAAATATCATGAGGCAGCAGAGTTCATCTTAGCCCTGGATAAACTAAACTTAAGGGAAAACTAAAAATAAGAGGCATAAATAAATAAATAAATATTAATCAAGAACTAGAATTGGTAGCCAAAAAATATGTACATTTACACTGGCTTAGGGGCATTTATGGTAGAGAACTAGAATAAAACACACAAAAAAAACTGGTGAGATTTCTAGGGCTTACTTGGTACAATAGGCAGTTTCCAAAATGATCTTAATAATCCCCATAGCCTGGTATCCATGCCCTTGTGTAATCCTTTCCTCCCGAGTATGGACTGGATTTGCTAACTTGCTTCTAGCGAACAGAATACAGGAAAGGTGATGGGATATCACTTCTGAAATTAGGTTACAAAGAGGCTGTGGCTTCCATCTTGTCATCCTCTCTCACTCTGGGATGCCAGCTGCCATACTGTGAGCTGGAAGACCCACATAGCAAAGAACTCCTGTCTCTGGCCAACAGTCTTCAACTACCTAAAGCCTGACAAAAGTTAAGTGAGTAATGTGAGAAGCAGATCCTTCCCCAATCAAGCCTTCAGATGACAGAAGCCCCAGCCAACACACTGTCTGTAGCCTTGTGTGAAGTCCTGAGCCAGAAGCACCCAGCTAAGCCATGCTTAGATTCCTGACCCACAGAAGCTGTGAAATAAAGACATTAAATTGGGAGCCCATTTGTTACATTGCAATAGATAACTAATACACTTGGATATGAAGACTTTTGGGTTCTAGTCTCTGGAAAGCCCATCCATTCTAGTTCCGGTTCTAGAATACCATGAAGTTCCTCTATATTATATTCCCAAGTGTATCCTTATAAAAATTTCAGCCTGAAAGTCTTTCTACATTACAACCAAAAGAAACTCATGAATTCTGATGTCTCCTATAAATAAGAGATTAAATTATGTTCATATAATCTTTATTTTATGTAATATATCATGGTGATTGATTTTCAAATATTGAATCACCCTTGTATCCGTGGAATAAATCCCATTTAATGTTTAGTTTTATCATTAAACATAGTGCATTATCCTAATTTTTAAAATTACTGAAATATGTGAACATTACCTATAACAAAGTATCCTAATTGATTACTCTAAACTCTACCATTTCTGACTTCCTCCATATTACATACACTACACTTAATATTAACATTTCTAAAGATCTATGAAGGCTTGGATTTTCAACTCTTTTGTTAACTACTATATGCATCCCTCATTTTATTGCACTTCACTCTACTGCACTTTGCAGACAGTGGGGTTTTTTTGTTCGTTTTTGTTTTTTTACAAATTAAATATTTCTGGCAACCCTGCATCAAGCAAGTCTACCAGTGCTGTTTTTCCAATAGCATATGTTCACTTCATGTCTCTGTGCCACATTTTTATAATTCTCACAATATTTCAAACTTTTTCATGATGATTATATTTGTAATAGTGGTCTTTGATTAGTGATTATGACTCACCAAAAGCACAGATGACAGTTAAAGTTTTTAGCAACAAACTATTTTTTAATTAAGGTTATGTACAGCTGACTCTTCAACAATGTAGGGGTTAGAGATGCCAACCACCAACACAGTTGAAAATCCATGTATAACTCTAACTCCTCCAAAACTTAACTACTAGAAGCCTTACCAATTATGTGAACACTC
Organism: Mellivora capensis; assembly: GCA_004024625.1. Taxonomy (NCBI): domain Eukaryota; kingdom Metazoa; phylum Chordata; class Mammalia; order Carnivora; family Mustelidae; genus Mellivora; species Mellivora capensis. The sequence continues at coordinate 100,833 of PISX010005691.1, read as the reverse complement.
AAATAACACATATTTTATGTTATATGTGTTATATAGTGTTATTACATTAAAGCTGAAGAAAATGTTAAGAAAATCGTATGATAAAATACATTTACAGCATTATATTTATTGGAAAAGAAATTGGTGTATAAGTGGACCCTGAACATAGGTTCAAACCTATGTTGTTCAGAAGTCAAGTGTATCTTGTTTTTTCAGACATAATGCCATTGCATACTTAATAGACCACAGTATAGTATAAACTTTTACATGTACTGGGAAGCAAAAAATTCATTTGACTTATTTTATTGCAATATTTGCTTTGTTTTGGTGGTCTAGAACTGAACACACAATAACTCCAAGGACCATCAACATGAAAAAGTATCTGACATATGGCAGATGCTCAGTAAATATCTGGTGCATAAGTGTTTGCCATTATGTTCAGAATAAAATCCAAAGTCGCCCTTTCCGTGGTCTACAAAGTTCTACATTATCAGGTCCCTGATTACTTCATACTCGACATCTCTCTTCATGGATTACTACACTCCAGCAACACAGTCCTCTTGAAAGACACCAGACAGTCCCTGCCTCAGTGTCTTTGTACTTGCAATTCTCTCAACCTGGAACAACTTTCCACAGATAATATGGCTAGCTCCCTCAATTCATTCATGTCTCTGCTCTACAATCCCCTCATCAGAATCTTGGCTTGACTAATATATGTAAAATAGCTTTAGCCACTCAATTCATGACACTCCATTCCCTTATAATGCTTATTGTTCCTGAGAGCCATGATCTGATATTTTGTTACATTCTAGAATTTTGTTTCATTCTAGTGAAGAATTTATTTTAAGGGCAGACCTAGATTTTGGTCAAAGTTCCAACTGCCAGCACTTAAAACAATGCCTGGTATACAACTGCCAGCTATTTGTTGATTGAATTAATAAACAAGTGAGTCACGATTTTGAAATGTGTTCCAAGATTTAAGTAGTAACAAATCATAACACCTATTTCAATTATTATTTTTAAAATAAATGTTATAAGCAAAGCAATATATAAAAATAATGTGTCACCACCAAATGTGGTTTTCCGTTAGTACATACTGGCTCAGTATTTTTTTTAAGATTTTATTTATTTATTTGACAGAGAGAGAGAGTGAAAGATGGAACGCGAGCATGGGGGAGCTGGAGAGGAAGAAGCAGACTCCCTACTGAGCAGAGAGCCTTTTTTTTTTCCCCCAAAGATTTTATTTATTTATTTGACAGAGAGAGATCACAAGTAGGCAGAGAGGCAAGCAGAGAGAGAGGGAGAGAGAGGAGGAAGCAGGCTCCCCGCTAAGCAGAGAGCCCGATGCAGGACTTGATCCCAGGACTCTGAGACCATGACCCGAGCCGAAGGCAGAGGCTTAACCCACTAAGCCACCCAGGCACCCCCTGAACAGAGAGCCTAATGCAGGTTGATCCCAGGACACTAGGATCATGACCTGGACTGAAGGCAGATGCTTAACAACTGAGACACCCTTTTTAATCTTTTTTTTTTTTAAAGATTTATTTATTTTAGACAGAAAGTGAATGAGCAAGGGGAAGGGCAGGAGGAGAGAGAAGCCTGAAGCAGACTCTCCACTGAGCACAGTGCCCAACAGGGGACCAGATTCCAGGACCCTGAGATCATGACCTGAGCCAAAATCAAGACTCAGCCACTCAATCCGACTGTGGCTCAATATTATTTTTAAAAAACAATCACTGGGGGTCCATGGGTGGCTCAGTTGGTTATGCAACTAACTCTAGATTTTGGTTCAGGTCATGATCTCAGGGTTGTGAGAGAGAGCACCACATCTGACTCTGCGCTAACGGTGGAGCCTGCCTAAGATTCTCTCTACCTCTCCCTCTGCCCTTCTTTCCCACTCCCCACTTGCACTTGCTCACTTCCTCTTAAAATAAATAAATAATAATTGATATTCACCATATTAAACAATTAAAAAAGAAAATAGGGACACTTGGGTGACAGGGAACACCCTAAATGGAGTGATAGGCTGTGTTCATGGATTAAATTATTGAATATTGTTACAATGTTAATTCTTCTTTAAAAACTGATCTATAGATTCAACACAATCCCAATCAAAATGTTTCCGGAATTTTTTGCTAATATCAACAAGCTGATTCAAAAATTCATGTGGAGGGATACCTGGGTGGTTCAGCCAGTTCAGCGTCTGCTTTTAGCTCAGGTCATGAAGCCAAGGTCCTGGGATAGAGTCCTACATTGGGCTCCTTGTTCAACACGGAGCCTCCGTCTCCCTCTGCCTGCCACTCCCCCTGCTTGTGCTCACTCTCTCTCTCTGAGAAATAAATAAATAAAATCTTTAAAAAAAATTAATATGGAAAAGGCAAGGAACTAGAAACCAAAACATAAAAAAGAACAAAGCTAAAACTACCTATTTACTTAGTCAAAATCAATGTGGCACTGACAAAATGAACACAAAATCAATAGAAAGAATAGAGAGCTCTGAAACAAACCAGCACACATATGATCAACTGATTTTTGACGAAGATATAATGGCAATTCAGTGTAAAAAGACTAATTTTAAACAAATGGCTCTGGAATACAATAAGTCATCCATTTTCAAAACACTGAAACTTAACCAATATTTTCATAGGATATACCTTAAACAAAAAGGGTCACATCAGAATGGATCATAAACCTAAAAGTTAAACTTAAAATCACAAAACTTCTAAAACATACACATAAAAAAATCTTTATGATACTGGGTTAGACAAAGATTTTTTTAGATAGGACATCAAAAACATTATTCATAAAATTGATTAACTAGACTTCCTCAAAATTAAATACTAAACATAAGAAACTATTTAAAACATAACAATTTATGTAGAAGATATATGTTCAAGTTAGTAGAAACCAAATGTGCACACTCCTGGAAAGATAATGAGTTTACCATTCAGGTTAGCTTAAGTGATGGCTTCAACCATTACACAGTTTTAAACTGTAATTGCTTTTCATCACTAACTGTTTCATTGTTATGCATAACAGACAACTGGTTAGAGGCAGAATGCATAAGGAATACTGATTTTAAAGCATAAAATAATGAATTCTGCAAATTCACCTCAATAGTGACTGATGTTGATTTGCCTCAAAAGACCATGTTCTTGAGTTTTCAGACTATGGCAGCAGTCAAGGGTTCAACATACTGTAGCTTTTTTCCCCTTTGGAGTACATATTATAGGATGTGTTGATGTGGAATGTAAAAAACTGTAATTTTCTTGCAACAATTTTGGAATGATATCTATTTCTAATGTTTGTTATACAGAGTTTTAATGATGGTTGCTTTTTTCCTTTTTAAGGAAAAAAATGGCTTAAAAAATTTTAAAGGGTTACAAATACCAAATACCAAAAATGTCAACACATTAAAAAATTAGTTCCATTAGTTCTATAAAGTGCATTCCACACGATCACAATTGTTTTATAGCACTTAAAGGTGTCTCCAGTATTTCAGAAGCCAATTAAAAAAAAATAAGACAGTAAGACTATCTAGCTACAAGTCAAGTCATCTGGTTTTCATTTGAGTATAAAAACTATCCACACCACAACATGTTATTTATAGAGAAGTGCTTGTGAATGGCAGCTGAAAACTTATTTCATTTTTTAAAAACAAAACAAAAACTTTCCAAAATTACCAAAATAAAGTTTAAAAAAAGAAATAGAAAAATTGACTTTCAAAAAACAGAAAATGAAGAAATGGCCAACCCTGAGTCGTAAATATAGTTTTTTTCTATTTTTGACAGAAGCTAGATTTTTAACCTCCATTTAATATATATTCAGTATAAAACCGAACATTCAGCAATTCAGTTAATACATATTAACTGAGCAAATGTAACAAACACCATCTTAGTTACTAGAAAGATGACAATGAACATGAAAGATAAAGTTTCTATTCTCAAAGAGCTTACATGCTAGCAAATGGTAGCTAACTATACAGTAAACAGAAAAAAACAAACAAACAAACAAAAAAAAAACAACCAAGTAAAAAAGGTTCCCTAGTGTTCTTATAAAAAACTAAAGAGTGATATAGCATGTCAACATTGGGACAGGAGTTATTTTAGATTTGTAGATGAATAAAGGCCTTGGTGTTGGTGACATCTGCTCTGAGAGCTGAAATGACAGCAATAAACCAACCAAGATTTGGGAGTTAAGAGCCTTCCAAGGAAAAAAGCCAACGAATAAAATGCTTTAAAGCAGGAATAATTTTGGTGTGTTTGTGGAAAAAAAAATAACAAATATATCTAGAATATAATGAGCCAGAGAGACAAAGTAAGAGGAAATATGATCAGAGAGGCAAATGGTTTGCCAAGACATTTTATGTAAGTCAAAGGAAAACCACTAGAGCTATTTGAATAAGGTGGTAACATGATCTAATTTACATTTATATTTTTAAAAAACTACTCTAGCTGTTCTATCAAGAAAAGGTTTCTTTAGGAGAAAGAATGGAAATGTCTTCCAAGAAAACAAGCAGGGAGACCAATTAAAAAGCTGCTTGAAGTAATCTAAACAAGAGATAGTACCAGTGCCTTGGGACTGGTGAGGTAGTAGTAGAAATGAAAATGAATGAATCTAAGATACATTTCAAGGTAGAATTTACAAAACTTTTGATAACCAAGATTTTATGGGGCCTAAGGTAAAGGAAGCAATTACCTATGACTCTCAGATTTTTGGGCTGAGCAACTGAGTAGTCAGTGATGCTATTTTCTGAAATGGAGCAAACTTGAGGAGATAGAAGGCTGAGGGAGAAAAATAAAAAGTTCTGTTTGGGATATGTTGACTTTGAAGTACGTATTAACCATCCAAGTGGAAGCAGTCAGATAAACAACTCTAGAGTTCAAGCAAGAATTCAGAGAGATTCATTTTTGGGAGTCACTGGCTATAGTGTTTAAAGCCAAAGGGCCAGAAGAATTTATCTAGGGAGAGAGTACAGGTAAAGAAGGGAAAGGAGCCCACTATCAAGGCCTGGGGTTCTACCAAAGAATAAGAGCCCTACAAGTCCAGTCAGTGAGGAGAAGGAAATTCCAGAGTATATGGCAATTGAGATCGCAAAGTATTTAAAAGTACATTAACAGGGGCAGCTCTATCAAATGCTACAATGAAGTCAAATAAAATAAGGATAACAAAGTGACACATGATATATTACTCTCTAAGCAATCTGTTGAAAAGGCTTGCTTTTTCTTAGTTAAAAGTGAATTAAAAGAATGGCCAACCCCAGCCCCATCTAGCCACCCTGTCCTACATAAAAAGAGAAAAAAACTAAGAAGCATTTGTGCAGTTCACAGCCCACGGGCACAGTGATAGGCGTAAAAGACAGGCCTAGTCATCAGACTACAGAATGCTTCCCCAAGGAGACACCTGGGTGCCTCAGTAAGTTAAGCATCTGACTCTTGATTTCAGCTCAGGTCATGATCTCATGATTTCAGGATATTGAGACTGAGGACCATGTCAACTCCACATTCAGCCAGGAATTTGTCTGGGATTCTATCCCTCTTCCTCTCCCCTGACTCATGCTCTCTCTCTCTAAAATATGCTTCTCCAACATCTTACCAAAGGCCTATTTACTGGAGTTCATCTTACCCAGGACATCATGTCATCTTTTTCAACAAGAAATTATAAGGCATACTAAAAGGTAAAAAACACAGATTGAAGAGGCAGAGCAAGCATCAGAACCAGACTCAGATATGGCAGGAATGTTGGAATCATGAAACTGTAAATTTAAAAGAACTTAAACAAGTTTGATTAATTTGCTGAGGTCTCTAATGGAAAAAGTACACAACATGCAAGGATACATAATATAAACAAAGAGATAGAAATTCTAAGAATCAAACAAGGAATTAGCTAGAGACCAGTAACACTGTAACAAAAATGAGAATGCCTTTGATGGACTCATTTGGAAACTGGACACGGGTAAGAAGGGAATCTCTGAGCTTGAGGACATGTCAACAGAAACTTCCAAAACTAAAAAGCAAAGAGAAAAAAGACAAAAAACAAACAAAAAGCCAGAATAGAATATCCAAGAAGTGTGGGACAACTACAAAATGTGTTTACATTTAATGGGAATACCAGAAGCTGAAGACAAAAAAAAGAAGAAATACATGAAGCAGAAACAACAGAGAATTTCTTTAATGTCAGACATCAAACCACAGATCCAGAAAGGTCAGAGAACACGAACAAGACAAATGCCAAAAGTAAATTAAATAGCATATATCACTGGACAAATGAACTACTGTATTAAAATTGTATCACAAATTATATATAATTATAGCATACTTACAACAAATTTATGTAATACAATTTTAATACAGTGGTTCATTTAAAACAAAAGCCACATGAAGGCAGGGTTTGAATGTTTTCACTCAGTGCTGTATCCTAGAACACTGTTTGGCACATAGCAAGCAGGCCCTTAGCAAATATTTCTTCAATAAATAGCATCAAAAATAATAAAATTATACTTGACCCTTAAAAAACATGGGTTTGAATTGTGCAGGTCACTTATATGTAGAATTTTTTTTCAATAAATACATACTGTAAACGCATTTTTTTATGATTCAATCACGTTCTTTTCTCTAGCTTACTTTATTGTAAGAATAGAGTATATAATACACATACAAAATATGTGTTAATCAGCTGTATTATAGGTAAGGCTTCCAGTCAACAGTAGGCTATTAATAGCTGAGTTTTGGGGGGAGTCAAATGTTTGGGGGGAGTCGAATCTATACGTAGATTTTCAACTGCATGAGGGGTTAGCACACCTAACCCCCACATTGTTCAAGCTCCAACTATATTTTAAAATATCTAGAAAGGAGGTTCATGAGATACTTTATTATGAAAGGAGTCTTAAGGTTAGGAAATATTAGTATAGAGCACTGCTGTCCAATAGAAATATGATGTGAGTTACATATTTAATTTTATATCTGCTACTAGACATATTTTAAAAGTAAAAAAGGAACATAAAATTAATTTTAATTTATTAAAATATTTCAATCTGTAATCAATATAAAAACATCTTGATGAGATATTTTACATTTTGTATGTGTGCTAAGTCACAAAATCCAATGTTTTTACATTTAACTAACTCAATTTCAACTAGCCACATTTCAAGTGTTTGATAGTCATATGTGGTTAAGGAGTACTGCACTGGGCAGTACAAAGTATAAAGTATACAGTCCCCCCAATAAACAGGAATCAACCATTAACTAAAGTTATCAGTCCCCAAAGTTCTTAGCCAAACATATTGTTTAGTATTTTTAGGCACCTATAATATTTCAAAATGTTCAAAAATATGGAAAAGACAAATACTTAAAAAGCTTTCAAAGAAGCAGCTTGATCTTCTTATGAATATTTAGCTTCTAATTATTCTGGTTTCCAATTATTCCATTTCTAATCATGCACATAATTGTGTGGTGCAAAAGTATTTGGATCTTAGCTAAATCTAAGAAATTCTTTCTTTCTACTAAAATACTGTACTCTATTTATTCCAGGCACCATATATTTCATATACACCTAAGATACTCAGCAAAACAGGTCCCTCTTCTAAGAGTTTATATAGGACTTCAAAAAACCTGTAATGGATAAAACTGAGGAAAAGAACTCTTTTTGGCCACAAATACAGAGCTGAAATATTAAACTAACAGGATCTGCAAGCTAAGAAACCAACCATATCAATACCCTTTCAAAGAAAGGAATTAGTCAATTATCCTAATTATCTGTCAAGAAATAAATGTTCTTGATAATCCAAAAATCAACTATATTTCCTGAGCATGAATTTCACTTCTATGTTTGACAACAAAGTTTTCAACTTACATTCCAGTTTTAATTAATTAATGAAAAAATTCTTTAGCACATACTCAGCCCAGAAATTTTGAAAGTGGCAAAAAACAAAACCAAAAACTAATCTGTTATAAATCTTTTACAGATAATCCACCAAGTAAATAACCCTGCAGTGAACAGTCCAGATCTTAGAAGTCTCACCAAAAAATACCAACGAGAGAGAAAATTGCAGCCAGGCCAGCTGGTTTATGCCTTTAAATAATAAACATTTTAAAACTACAAAGAATCGAAACTTTTTGTCTTTTTGTCCATATTAAACTTCATTATTATATAAATCAAACTGGTTCAGTAAAAAGTCTTTATCATAAATTCTAATTTTTGGTCTACAATTTAATCCAACATATACATTCATTGTGAATTAAGAAATCAGTTGTTACGTTACCACAAAGAGCTTTGCCCTGATGCATATAAAATGTTTCCATTAGTAACGTGATCTTTTTTTATGAATCATACATATTTATGAATTTAGCATTAAATGTAAAATGGGCCTGCAGACATCATGAGATACAGAAATATTATGTCATTCCTCAAAAATTGCATGTACATAGTGAGATAATTATGATGTCAATTATCAGAGTTGATCCCAACAGGTAAATCAGGTCCTTACAATATGTAAGTCATATGTACCAAATAATTTTTGGCATACATTCTAAAAAAAAAAAAAAATCAGAAGTTTACTAAGCTAGTCTATCTTCAGAATTAAAACTGATAATTTAGATAAGAACCACCCTTCCTCCTGAAAATTAACATTAAAAATTAAAGGTCAAATCTGATTTTCCACCCCCTAAAGAACTGCTCCAGATTTTAACTATGATTTATATTCTAGCACGGGTTGGTATATTCCATACAGTCCATGGAAAATAGCCTATTCAAATCCTCCGTGAATATTAAATTTACTCTTTCCACTGGAATCTGGATAATCCTAATTCTCTTAAATGTAGTAACACAAACTAGGAACTACATTATCATGAAGGCAGATACATCCTTAAGTTTTAGACAATAAAAATGGCCAACAGAATTTTGAGAGAGGGGACAAGCCTGAAGTAGGGACAAATATTAAATTATTTCCACAGTTACAACTTAAATGTGTTTCAGACATCTGCTCCATTAGAATAACAGTCAGAGGAAGAATAAGAAAAAAAGACATTCTCCTAGCAAAGTATGAGAGGCTCTTTCAAACATTACTAAAATATAAGACTCAAATTGTTAATTTGTAACTCAAAGGAAAAATCTAATTAAAACAATAGAAGTAATGAGAGAAGAGTTTACACTGGTATAGTATTACTCTTCAAATATATAGGAATTAATGGAAGGTATATATACAAATGTGTATGTTTTCATTTTCAAAGTGTCATGTTTTCAAGATCTCTTTGTTAAATATGGGCATTCTCAATTTACAACAGAAAACACTGCAGTAATTGGCATGACCAGGGTACAGTTGGCTCAGTACTTTGTACTCAGTAATGTTTACAGCAAGAACTTCTTCACTTTGAAAACTATCCCTAAAAAGGAATTCTCTTTGAAGACTAAAGGAATTTAATTAAAGATAAAGCCACTTGGGTGGCCACATAATACATCAAACAGATCATACTTCAAGCAGAATTATTACTATTCAGTTATAAGCGCATGACTCACAGGAATATAAATGAACAGTTGTTTTTTGTACATCTGCTTGGATCCAGAAATGTACATTTGAAGTATACTATATTTGCTCCAATTTAATTTCATGTTGTTAAACACTGATTAATGATCCACACAAAAATTTTTTTAAAAAATTACTTCAAAAAACATGCTTGAGAATTCTTGGTCTTGTAGGACTGAATCCAGATAATACAAAGTTCATTACAAATATTAACAAAACCTCAATATTATAAATGAATGCATTTTCTCTCAATTCTGCAATACTTAGAAAACTGTCACATCCATACAGAAATAAAATGTGCTTCCAAAAACCTAAACATATTACCAAGTATTAAAGACTTTCAATATTGTCTTCAGATTTTCATTATAGACTGTCCACAGGCAAGTACAATATTACCATTTTTATTAACATTTGCTGGTTATTTATCCTACATACAATATGGAACCCAATTCACTGAAATCTCTCTTAAGACAAAATTTAAAAGGGAAAAACAAATAGAAATCTTGTGGAAATGACACACTTTCCTCGCCTTTTGAAATTGAATATAGAGAAAGTAATGTAAGATTGTACTGGCGATTCAGTCCTCCTTATGTACAGTGTTCCCTTTTAGTCCCACAATGCAGTCAGGACTTTTAGGATAGAGGTATAAGATGATATGCTTTAAAGTCAGTAAATAGGTTGTAAATTCCCTATGACCTGTCACTCTCTTGCAACAAGCCCCACTCCTTGAAGTTTATAACCTGTGAAACCCAACTGGTAAACAATCCTTAACTTAACAATCCTAAACCCGAAAAAAAAAAAAAAAAAGCTTTCTGCCTCCTTTACAATCTAAAACTGTACAGACTAATACAAAAGGACATGAAAGGAAAATAACTGAATAAATGAAAATAAAAATTACAGATGACATACAAAGTTTACATGGTTAAGTTAAAGGCAGTAAAAGATATTATAGGCAGTAATAGGTAGACTGTCAGGAACAATGTAAATAATAAAACAAAGGAACTTTAGACAGGTTTTAAAAAAATTACACAGAAAAGGCTACACGTGAAACTAGAATGATCAGAGTGAAATCTGTAAGTGAAATTCCATACAAGATAGATAAATAAAGAAAAGAAATGAAATAGTTTATCATGACAAATGACATAAAAAGCTGGATAAAACTCTTGGATAATGCAGCAGTTGAACATGAGAAGTCACTGGACCTTTTAGTAGACAGCTCTGAGATCAGTGAGGCCCCTATCTGAAGGCAGAAGTACTCAAAGTAATGAATCAAACAATAAAGGTATATTGCCAACAACGTACTGGTAAACCAAGTAAGACAAAAAAGCAAGACAGCATTTCCTGATCTTCCAGAGGTCAAAAGGGTAAATATTAATAAGCCAATTGGAAAGTATTCATTGAGCACCCACTTTGTGATTTGCAACATGTCAAATACGAAATATATTCTCCTAGAAGCAGCTTACAGTAAATTAAGAAAATAGATGTATAACAGACATAAGTGGAAAAATTTTAATGCAAATTAAAGCAAGGTTTTCTCTTTCAATACTAACACTAGATGATGAACAAGGACATAATATGAGGCTGGCTCATACACGAGTATAAATTCATACAACATTCTGAAAGGTAGTTTGGTGATGTTCAAGAGCCTTAAACACACACACAATCCCAGACTCTGACCTAGGAATTTCTTTTACAAATCTAAGGGGAAAAAAATCTCAAAGATTTATGTAAAAGGCAATTCTCTGTCATGAAGTTTATATATTAGCAAAACATCAAAAACATCCCAAACATCTGCCAATAGGAAAAATTTAAAATAAGTTACACAATACAATTTTAAGCAGCCAAATATAATTTTTCAAAGATTAATGACATGGGAACGTTTATGAGGTAGAATTAAATGAAAATATAACACATGAACCCTGTTAAAGGAAAAATTCACAAATACACATATTTAGAAATGCAAACTGTATTGTTATTTGCACTCATCTTTATTTTCCAAATTATTTTTAGAAGGTTATTTAAGAAAATAAGCAATTGTTATTTGAAAGGCACATATGATACACACGCAAAAAATAAATGTAAAAAATAAATGTGATAGAATTGGGCTGGATTAAGAAAAGTTTCATCTAAAAATAGTCCAGAAGGGCTGGGGAAGAGAAGTAATGATAACCTATCTAGATTAAAACTACAAATAAATGATGGCAACCTTGACACTGATCTGAATAAACGGATGAAAACTGAGGGAGAATCAAAGATAATAGTCACTACAATAGATTTTGAAGATATTCAAATACATCCTATTTCATGATTCACTCAGTTTATACTCTTCCAATATGCTAGATTATTTTTTAAAAATTACTGACTTTTACTATAAACCCTGTCATTTAGCAATTTCTGTATTTTTGCAGTGTTGGTAAAAACTGTAAACTACTTTTACTGACACAAGGTATTTAATTCTCATAACAATCTCTTAAAGCAGGGACAGTATTATGAAACTATTTACAAGACGAAACAAACATTGAGAAAAGAGGGGTTGTGACTTGCCCAAGGAAACGGCCAGTTGAGAACTGGAAACAGTAGAAACCACTCAAAGCTAAGCCCTTTTCAAGCACTCCACATTCCAGAACACCAGGTTTTTCTCCAAGAGTAAATTATTTTTAAAGCCACTTTCTCCTGGTCAAAAACACTGTCAGTTTTGTCTGCAGTACTGGTAAACATATCACAAAGGTTTAGTTGGTAACAAAACTGCCCATCCTGTATTTTAAAAAACATTCCTACAGAATCAAACTCAGCGCGAAGTTAAGCCAACTGAGTAAGACGAAAGAAGTTACGGTTTTAAATCTCACCAGCTGACTAAAGTTTGGGGAATCAAAAAGGAATGTGCTTCCCTCAGTTAAAAAAAAAAAAAAAAAATCAATCTCCAACACCCCCAGCCCCCAGCGCCGGGGCTCACAGCTGATCGGAGGTAAAGGGTGGAGTGGACTGCGCAGCAGAGCCGGCAGGGAACCAACCAAAAACTAATCCTTTCCAAGTGAAAGACAAGAAGGTCCATCTCAGTGTCTCCCTTCTTGGATGTAAAGCTAACCTCTTCCTTTCTTTAATGACCAGAAAACAGCCTTCTATTGCTTGCTATTAATCACCACATATCCTCAAATTTTCCTGCAGCGTCGGTCCCTTCAGAACACCAAGAAGAGACACAAACTTGGAAACACCATTCCTTATTAATTCTCTAGACTCCTCTCCACCCCATCTAATTCTGAAAACTAAAACAACGTTGCCTGAAACAAAGTATAAAATAAAGAAAACAAGGGTCGCATCCAACACAGACGCCTCTGCTTCAGAGCTTCCCCAAAACAGCAGACACCACAACCGCACCCGAGGAGGTGCGGCCGCTAAAACAAGGGGCGGGCCCAGCAGACCACGTGTTCTGCCGTCTGCGCACGCGCCAGCCAAAACAAAAGAGAAGCCTGCCAAGCCCCTCCCCTGACTCCACGTGACCACGCCTAGGTCCGCCCCCACCCCTCCCTCCACTCCTCCTCTCCCCTCCCCTCAGCTTCTGCCAAGGCTGTTAGGTTTAGCCGTTTAAATTTGGCTGCCGTCCGACCCCTGCCCTAGAGCGCGATCCGGTGCCGGGACACAGAGCCCAACAGCCCATAGGATTCGGGGGGCGAAGGGGCTGCCGTTCGGCTGCCTGGCCCGCAAGTCCACCCGGCGGTCTTTTCCGCTCTTCCCTCCCCGCCCGCCGCCGTCCCCGGCAGAGGAGACCCACCCCCCTCAGCCCGCCGCTGAGACGCCGGCCACTCGCCTGCTGGGGCGCCCTGGCTCCCCTCCGCCGCCGCACCTTCGGTCCGGCCGTGGTGGGGGCTGCTGAGGTGATCTCTAGCTGCCCGCCCGCCTCCCCCCACCCGGGGCGCCGCTGACTCGTCTCCAGAGCGCGCCCCGCTCCCGCCCCGGCCGCCGCCGCGGTTTAACAGTCCGCCCGCTGCCCGCAGCTCCGAGCGGCTCGGGGACGGAACCCTGCCGTGGTGGAGGGGCAGTGGGCGGGGCGCAACGCCAGCCAATGGCAGCGGGGGAGGGGAAGCGCCATGCAAATGAGTGCGGGTGGCGGGGAAACCCCGGCAGGGGGCGGGGCCTGCAGCAGCGGCTGAGAGCGTTCTGGAAGTGGCTGGAGCACGACGCCCGAACCTTGGCGCAGAGGCGCGGCGGCTCCCGGGGGTGGGTTTTTCGTCGTTCTCGCTTCCTCCTTACCTCTTCCCTTGCCAGCGGGAAGCGCGCGCACGGGCGCGCGTACACACACGCGTACACACACGCACACACACCACCGCCCCAAAATTACGGGCTCGCGTACACACACACACACACCCCACCACCACCACCCCCGCAAAATACGGGCGTGTGACTTCCCGCCCTTGCTTTGCTATTTCTGTACTACCGTGACAGGAAAAGCAAAGAGAGGGGAAAGTCGGGCTGCATTACGCCCTACCGCCGGCGCTCGGACTGAGCGGGCTCCTGGTGTCCAGTCCCTCCCTGCGGCTCGAGGGGCAAGTTTTAACAAAGCTTTGTCACAGTTGCCAAATCTGTACTTCTCTGTAGGTTTGCTTGTATGTGTGCTCCGCGCTCAAATCCAGAGCCATAATTCTGTACGACCCCCGAGAGGCTCTAAAGTAGAGTGACAAATCTGTTTTGGATCTGGCTGGGTCGTTTTATGGTAAAAATCAGGAGCCGCCTGCTCACGCGTTTTTAAATCTGTGCAAAGCTGGTTTGAGTGGCGTTGGAGTTAACTCTGTTGTGCAGTAGCGCAGTCAAATAAATAAACGGGGTTTTGTGCGGAGATAGTTGGCCAGGGACACATAAAAACATTTCTGAGAGTCTTGCACCTGGCTCCACTCACCACTAAACTACACCCGGGCATTTCCCCAGCCACACTCGCGCTCGCTTTCTCTCTCTCTTTTAAATAAACTGAGCACTAAATATAGCTCTTTAGATGATGTACTACAGGCTTTCTTAAGCACCTAATTTACACATGAAATGATTTAGGGAATAAAGCGCGCTCGAATTTTAGATCCAAAAAGACAATTGCCATTATTTCAACCTTACTAATTGAAAGAGATTGGATGGTCGGGGTAGGCGGGCGGGGGAATGCTAGGAATTGGAGTTATAACAAACCATAAGGCATGACACGGATTACTGAAATTAGAAAATAACCGCCTGTTCCTGGTTTTTCTAGTGCATTGGGACATTACTGCAATAACTTTATGACAGGCTGCATTTATAGCAGAGAATACTTTCTGAAGATTGTTCAGAACAATAATTGCACCTTCATATGGAGTAAGGGAAGAGTTTCAGGAAATTGATTCACCTTCCTTGGAATAAAATTTGTAAGCAAATGATGTGTTGTGAAAATAGTTAAATCAGCAAATATTTACTGGATATTCACTATTTTCAAAAGGTTGTCCCTGCCCCTGGGGACAGAAATGCAAAAATGAGTAAGATAGTTAAAAAAAAATTTTTTTAAGATTGACAGTCTGAGAAGTCAAATCAGGATTGATATAGTTCTAAGGAAGGCTTTTTTATTTCACCTGGGTGTTTTTAAGGAGTTTGGACAGAGAAGAAAAAAGGCATCAATCAGGAGATAGTATTTTTTTGAATTTGAGTAGAGGTTGTGTTAATGATATTATTGGGCTGGAAAAGTACATGTCAGCTAGATTGAGTAAATCTTGAATAACAGGAATTCAGATTTTAACCTGAAGGAATTGTAGTGCTATCAAATTACTGGAGGATACAGTTTTCTTCTGTGAAATAATTATCAGCTACTAAAACAAAGTATTCATATACTTACCAAATATTTATTGCACACATGTTTTGTGATGGATATTGGAGTTATAACCATAAACAAGATTCCCACCCTGGTGTTATTTGTAGAAGAAGGTACAGGCATTGAGCTTTGTAATTACACAAGTATAATTCAGGAAGCATTTTTACACACATTATCTAGTTTGTTCACCAAAAAGCCCTAGGAAGGCACCTGGGTGGTTCAGTCGATTAAGCGTCTGCCTTTGGCTCCGGTCAAGATTCCTGGTCCTGGGACTGAGCCCTGCATCAGGCTCCCTGCTTGGCAGAGAGCCTGCTTCTCCCTCTCCCACTCCCCTTACTTGTGTTCCCTCTCTCACTGTCTCTCTCTGTCAAATAAATAAATAAAATGTTTAAACAAAAATGTAGAAAAGCCCAAAGAAGAAGAGCACTATCTTTTATATGTATGAGATGACACTGCACAATTTTTTTACTCCAGTTAACCAAATATTAAGCACATTATTTCTTGACATTAAACATTACCCTAAATATTTTAATATTTGTAGCATATGTATGCTGGTTTTCCAGAAATTGTAGAATATCAATGCTCCTTAATATGAAATTGACATACTGAACCATTTGTTAAGTTGTTTTCCAGATTACTTATTCAGCAAAAGCCTGAAAAAAATGCACATAGTTAATTTTTTTGGTCAAGGGTATATTATTATAAAGAGGGCACATTAAAGGCATTCTGACTTCTAAGAAAAAAATACAACAATGGCCAGGAGACTTACAGAACCAGTAAGAACAAGGAGAAGGGAAGGGCACCATTCTTGCTGACATAATTATTACCTGTCTAGAAGCACATAAATGTGTCCAGGTAAGCAGTATTACAGTGATTTCATGAGATAAGCTTCTCTCCTCAACACTGGTTTTTATTCAGTCACTCTTTTCATTTAAGAAACATGTGTGCAGCACTTAATATACAGCTTACATTATGATAAATGCTAGTGATACAGGAAAAAGATCATATTCTACTCTTAAGCAGCTCACAGCCTAGCAGTAACAAACACATCCTTTTCTATCTCCCTTCCCTGTTCTGTTTTTCTCCATGGTACTTACCACCATCTAACAACACAGATTTTTATTCTTTTGTTTTTTGTTGTTTTATCTCCCTTGGTAGAATGTGAACTCCATGAGGTCAGGAACTTCTGCTATTTTGCTCACTGCTATATCCCCAGAACCAAGGACAGGGCCTGGCACATGTATAATTCCAAAACAAATTTGTTGAGGGCAGGCATGCATTTAATTCTCACATTTTGCAAAATGGGTTTTATATTCATTTTCCAGGTTAGAAAAAAAAGACAACTCAGTGAGGTTAAATAATATATCCCAATTCACACACTAATAAAGTGTGGCCAATATGGAATTTGAAGACAGACATACCCTGCTCCAGAGGCAGAGATTTTTCCCCACCATCTTTTCTAGAATAGAAAACTAGTTTGGAAGTCTGTACCATTTACTCCTCAAATTTCCACACCCAGGGCAATTGTCCTCCACTTTTATATTCTAGTATATTTAATTCTTTCTTTTTACAGTCATGTTTGGAAAGTGGGACCGGAGAAGTAGCAAGGCTAAAAAGGTGATAACTCCTATTCAAGATAGATTTAGCTCTAACTAGCCAGTGTCAACAGACAAGCAGACAAAGAGCAGGGTTAGGTAGCAAGAGCTATAAGATTCTTAGAACCAAGGCAGGATACAAGAGTGGTCAGACCTGGCCCATGTCTGGAGAGGAATGAAAAATGACTCCTAATGTATACAAATATCAATAGCACCTTTTTTTCACAATAGCCCCAAACTAGAGACAACCCTAAGATCCATCACACAGTAAAAAGATAAATGGTGGGACATCCATATAATGAAATAACTGCTCAGCAATAAAAAAGAAAAAAATTATTGACACACAGAACAATATAGATAAGTCTCAAACAGTATGCTGAGTGAAAGAAGCCAGACTCAAAAGACTAAATATTACATGACTCCACTTATATAAAGTTCTAGAAAATTTGAATTTAACATATCATCACAGGAAGCAGTTGCTTAGGCCTGGGACAGGAGGAATTTACCGGGATAAATACAAGGGATGTTGGAAAAACTACATCTTGATCATTGCAGAAGTTAAATGGGTTCATACATTTGTCAAAACATATACTTAAACATACTTAAAACAGATACATGCCAATGTGTGAGAATTATACTTCAGTAAAATTTATTTTTAAAACAAGGGCTCTGATGAAAGTTGACTCAGGAATTTCAAGGAGCATTTTTTTTTTAACTTGTACTGAAATATAATTTAATGGGATTTAATTTTAAAAACATTCTGGAAAGTGTCCATAAGCTTCATAAAATTGCCAGGAGTCCATGGCAGAAAAAAGATCACGTCTGCCTTTATCTGGCATGTTCCAGACAGGGGCTGCACCAGCAGGAGTGGTGACTGACTGGAGGACACAGGGAAGGACTGAGACATCTTCATTTGTCTCAGAGATGGACACTGTCCTCACAGCCTAATTTACACTTTCTCCATCTGCCGTGTGGATTCTCAGATGGCAGTCCAAAATGTAGAAAGAAAAATTAAAAACCACTTTGTCTTAGCTAGGATGCAGATAATCCATACGAAATGTATCCAAAACCCCAAAATAATGATACCTTAAAAATACAAGGGTTGGGACACCTGGATGGCTCAGTTGGTTAAGCACCTGCCTTCGGTCCAGGTCATGATCCCAGGGTCCTGGGATCAAGTCCCGCACGTGCACTCTCTGACAAATAAATAAAAAAAAAATCTTAAAAGAAAATACAAAGGTTAATTATCTCTCTCATAACATATTTTGTTGATTCTGAAACATATTTTATTTTTTAGAATTTATCATTTCTAAAATCAAAATGACCTTGGTACTGATGCAAGAAGAAATCATTTTATCAGTCTGATTAACAGTGGCCTTTAATAATACAAAAAAAAAATTGCACCTTGAGAGTTAATGAAATATGGTTAAAAAAAGTTTAAAGGTAAATAGCAATAAGCTAATACAACAGCTCTACAAGGTCATGAAGGACCCAGGCTGCTTTCTGTTATTTCCTTCTGCCATTCTCAGTCCTGACGTCCATTCTCAAAGTAACCTTAGGGTCCCAGATAGCTACTGGAACTCCAGTCACTGTATCCACTTCCTAGGCAGCAGATAAGGAAAGAACATAAGGCCTTTAAGTCTCTCTCTTCCTCTCATGAAGTTCCTCTTCAGAATTCTACAATTTGGTCCTATGGATATACCTAGTTGCTAGAGAGACTAGCAAATACAATTGAAGTTGAACACATTGTCACCTTCAAGAATATAGGGATTATCAGGAATAATATAGGATCACTTAGAGAGAAAAGGAGAACGGATGTTGGTTGGGCAATGGCTTCCACCAGTTTCCAAAGCAAAGTATCTATAACCAGAGCTGCTAAATGTAGCAAGCTAGTAGTGTTGAGTTTGTTAAGTTCTTTACAGATCTTGGTTACCAGCACTTTATGAGTCAAGATGTCCTTTGACAGATGAATGGATAAAGATGTGGTTTATATGTACAATGGAATATTACTCAGGAACCTGAAAGGATGAATATCTACCATTTATATCGATATGGATGGAACTGGAGGGTATTATGCTAAGTGAAATAAGTCAATCAGAGAAAGATGGTTATCATATGATTTCACTCATATGTGGAATATAAAAATTGTGCAGAGGATCATAAGGGAAGGGAGGGGAAACTGAATGGTGAGAAATCAGAGAGGCAGACAAATCATGAGAGTCTCTCATCTCTGGGAAATAAACTTAGGGTTGCTGAAGGGGAGGCAATTGGGGAAATGGGGCAACTGGGTTATGGGCCTAAAAGTGGGCATGTGATGTGATGAGCACCAGGTATTATATGCAACTGATGAATTATTGAACACTACATCTGAAATTAATGATGTACTATACATTGGCTAATTGAATTTAAATTTTAAAAAATAAATAAAATTAAGTTAGGTCTACACTATAAATGACAGATCACAGAGATGGAAAGAAACCATTAAAGTGAGTCCTTAGTGACAAAACTAAGCTGTTTGGTCAACCAGTTTGGAGTCTGTTCTATCTTTGACCTTTCCCGTTTAACGAGCCCTTCCCTCACTTTTTTAAGTTAAATTTGATTTGGGATTTCTGTTTCTATATTCTTCAATATATTTTCCTACATAAAATGGAACATAACCTCTCATAGGATATGTTAAGATAAACTTCTGTTGAGTTTAGATTTAAGGAAAAAATTGAAGAAACAGTTCAATTTTTACTAATTAAAATATATTCAAGATGGATTTTATTAAACAGAAGGTAAAATTTTAAAAAACAAATAAATTTGGTAGTCTCTGAAACTAGAAAAAACCTCACTAAAATAAACTAGGGAAATTTGCAAAAATGGCTGATTTCAGCTCTAAGGCAGATGGGTATGAGAAATTTTGTGGTGCCATAGAGCAAGGGCACCATAAGAAATAATGGGGTCATGTCAAAATGTTTCAACATTACATGATATCTGGTATTTGTTTGAAAATAATCCATGACGGTCCTTACCTCTGTGGTCAACTAATATTTGACAAAGCAGGAATGAATATCCAATAGAAAAAAGACAGTCACTTGAACAAATCGTGTTGGAAAAATTGGACAGCCACATGCAGAAGAATGAAACTGGACCATTTTCTTACACCATACACAAAAATAAACTCAAAATGGATGAAAGACCTAAATGTGAGATAGGAACACAGGCAGCAACCTCTGTGACCTTGGCCACTTCAAGTTCTTGCTAGTCATGTCTCCAAAGGCAAGGGAAACAAAGACAAAAATAAAAATGAATTATTGGGACTTCACCAAGATGAAAGGCTTCTGCACTGCAAAGGAAATAATCTGACCAAACTAAAAGACAACTGAGAGAATGAGAGAAGATATTTGTAAATGTCTTATCAGATAAAGAACTAGTGTCCCAAATCTATAAAGAACTTATCAAACTCGACACCCAAAGAACAAATAATCCAGTCAAGAAATGGGCAGAAGACATGAACAGGCATTGCTCCAAAGAAGACATACAAATGGCCAACAGACACGTGAAAAAATGCTCCATATCACTTGGCATCAGGAAATACAAACCGAAACCACAGTGAGATACCACCTCACACAAGTCAGAATGGCTCAAGTTAACAAATCAGGAAACAACAATGATCTCAGGTTCCTTATGATCTCAGGTTCCTGGGATTGAGCCCTGTGATGGGCTCCATTGCTGAGGATGCAGAGAAAGGGGAACCCTCTTACATTGTTGGTGGGAATGCAAACTGGTGCAGCTACTCTGGAAAACAGTACAGAGGTTCCTCAAAAAGTTGAAAATAGAACTCTCTATGACCCAGCAATTGCACTACTGGGTATTTACCCCAAAGATATAAGTATAGTAATCTGAGAAGTCACCAGTACCCCAATGTTTATATCAGCCATGTCCACAATAGCCAACCTATGGAAAGAGCCTAGATCTATTTTTTTTAATTTAAAAAAATTTTTTTAAACATATAATGTATTTTTGTCCCCAGGGGCACAGGTATGTGAATCGCCAGGTTTACACACTTCACAGCACTCACCATAGCACATACCCTCCCCAATGTCCATAAGAGCCTAGATCTATTGATAGATAAATGGATAAAGAAGATGTGGTATCTGCATACAATGGAGTATTACTCAGCCATCAAAAAATGAAATCTTGCCATTTGCAACAATGTAGATGGAACTAGGGTGTTATGCTAAGTGAAGTAAGTTAATCAGAGAAAGACAATTATCATATGATTTCACTCATGTGTGGGATTTAAGAAACAAAAAAGAGGAGTATAGAGGAAGGGAAGGAAAAATAAAACAAGATGAAATCAGAGAGGGAGACAAACCATAAGAGACTCTTTTTTTTTTTTTAAGGATTTTATTTATTTATTTGGGAGAGAATGAGTGAGAGAGGGCATGAGAGAGGAGAAGGTCAGAGGGAGAAGCGGACTCCCCAAGGAGCTGGGAGCCTGATGAGGGACTCAATCCTGGAAGTCCAGGATCATGACCTGAGCTGAAGGCAGTCGCTCAACCAACTGAGCCACCCAGGCACCCAACCATAAGAGACTCTTAATAGGAAACAAACCAAGGGATGCTGGAGGGATAGGATATCCCTCCTATCCCTGGAGGAGGGATAGGATAGGACGGCACATGATGTAATGAGCACTGGTTGTTATATACAACTGATGAATCACTGACCTCTACCTCTGAAACTAATAATACAGTATATGTTAACTGAATTTAAATAGAATTTTAAAAAATAATAAAATGAAATAAAATAATCTATGACATGGGATGCCTGGATAGCTCATAGCTCAGTTAGTTGGGCGACCAGGTCATGATCTTGATTTTGGCCCAGGTCATGATCTCAGGTTCCTGGGATTGAGCCCTGTGATGGGCTCCGTGCTCAACAGGGCATCTGCTCAAGGATTCTCTCTCTCTCTCCATCTGCCCCTCCCACCACTCACATGCACTCTCTCTGTATAAAATAAATACATAAATCTCTCTAAAAAAACTTAAAATAATCCATGAAAATAGGGGGTATATAGTGCAACAGATGAATAAAGATTAGTCACCCATGATAATTGTCAAAGCTGGGTGATATATACATGGTGGTTCATTATACTATTCTCTGTAGTTTTATGTATGTTTGACATTTTTTATAATAAAAAAGAAAAAAAAACTGGAACAAACTTGCAGCAAATCTTACTGGCCTAAGATGAAACAATTCACACATTGAAAAGAATAATGACTGCAATTAACTAAAATACATCAACATTTCCAAAGTCTTATTGATGCTAAAAGGCCTTACCATTGGAGGTTCTTAGGATACCCACTCATTACTCTAAAAACCGATAAACGGAAAACAAAAATCAAGAATTTATGCCACCTTTTATCTACAAATTCTATTTCAGGATGTGGCAGCCATCCTAAAATAGAATGGAGGTACAACTCATCTCCCTTCAAGAAAGAACTTGCCTCTTTGTTGTAGGGAACACAGTTAACTGAGCCTCTAGCTGTGAGCAGCTGTAGGATCCACATTAGCTTTTGAGCTGAGGCCACCCTATCCTCAAGCAGTCCTTGGACAATGACTGATTAGGGCTTAAGAAACAGGGGCTCACCATTTAAGACAAATGTGGGACACTTCTATTGGGCAGTCTTTACTCCAGGGTTCCTCACTGGACTCTGCAAGACTTTGTCAGATCTGTTTCATGGTCTAAGGTCTTGTCCAGTGACTTCCCCTTGTCCAGTGACTTCCTTCCACTTTCATCTCTCACAGATGCTACCTCTCAAAAAAACCTCTTGCACTTCTGTGTCTCCACTTCTGATTACTAGAGGACCCAATGCATACAGACTAACCAAAAAGTTGAAAGTTCTTCTTTATGAAAGTTAATCAGTGCAAACGTAGTTAAATATTACAAAATCATCCTTTACAATCCCAAATGAAACCACAGATTTTATAAATAATTATCAGTGGATATTAAAACCATTAGGTAAGATGTTGACAGGATATTTTATGGAATTATCAGATTAATACTATCTGAATCCACTGATCAATCTCAGTATCTCTAAAAGTGAGTAATGAGATATTATATGTCTCCTAGCACAATGCAATGGAATATTCACAGCACCATTTATTAAGTTTTCTAGACAAAAATATTGAGCCTGAATCTAATCAAACCTTTTGCTCTATCAGTTTCAGTTTATAGGAAACATATGGAATAAAGAAATAAATTAAAAATCACCATGAAAGATCAATCAGGCAAATCAATGATGGATATTCTACAAAACAAATGACTATGTTTTTTTTTTCTAACAAATCAATAGCATGGAGGAAAAAGAAATAATTCCCAACTTATTTCTCAATGTTAGCATTACCATAATAAAACCAGGCAAAGACAGTTCAAGAAAAGAAAATTACAGCTAAATGTTTCTTGTGAAGATAGAAGCAAAAATTCCCAGTAAATTATACCAAATAGTACAAAGCAATGTAAAAATCATAACACAAAATGACCATATGGGGTTTATCCTAGAAATAAAAGTTTGGTTCAATACTCAAAATATAATCAATGTAATCCATAATATTGATAATTCAAAGAAGAAAAACCGTATGATCATATCAAGTGATGTATAAAAGCATTTGACAGAATTCAACATCCATTAATGGTAAAAACTCCCATCAGATTAGGAATACAGTAGAACCACTTAAACCTGATCAAGGGCATCTACTAAAATTTTACTTAAAACCTGTATTTAATGCGAAAGCTTGAATGCTTTCCCTCGAAGATCAGAAATAAACAAGAAGGTCCATTTTCACAATTCCTATGCAATAATGTAGTGGAAGTCTTCGTAAGTACAATAAGAAAAAAAAAAAGGTAGGAATGAAGGGAAGGAGGGAAGAAAGAAGAAAAAAGTCAGAGAAAAGAAAAAAAGAAAGAAAAAGAAAAGAGAAGTAAAAAAAATAAAAGAAAGAAAGAAAGAAAGAGAAAGAGAGACAGACATACAGAAATTGTCTTTCTCTTTTTCTTTACAGATAAAAAGAAATGACTGTCCCTATTCATGGATCACATTATTGCCTTTGTAGAAAATTCCAAGGAATCTACAAAAAAACCCAAAATACAAACAAACAAAAACCCCCTAGAATTTATAGATGATTTTAGGAGATCATAGGACACAAGGTCAACAAACAATAATTATATTGGCAATAAAAAACTGTAAACCAGAGTGTCTGGATGGCTCAGTCGTTTATGCTCTTGGTTTCAGCTCAGGTCATGATTTCAGCATCATGAGCTGGAGCCTTGTGTCAGGATCCATGCCTAGCTGAACATTCTTCCTCTCCCTTTGCCTCCCTGCCTCCTTTAAAACGAAAACATGAAAAACTGCAAGCCAGAATTAAACATCAATATTACAGTAGCTGCCGCCCCCTAAAAAAAGAAAAAAAGAAAGAAAAAAGAAATTGTAAATATAATGAACACATATAGGATCTCTATGTTGAAAACTACTAAATGCTGAAGTAATAAATCAAAGAAGATCTAAATAAATTGTCTTTCCCATTCATGAATTGGAAGATTCAACATAGTAAAAATGGCAAATCCCTCCAAAGTGATTAATAGATTTACTGTAACTCCAATCAAAACCCTACCAGGATATTTTGTAGATATAAAGTTGACTCAAAAATTTGTGTGGAACGGGAAAAGGATTAGAATAGCCAACACAATTTTGAAAAAGAAGAATAAAATTAGAGGAATCCCATTATCTGATTTTAAGACTTTCCATAAAGCCACTCTAAGGCAAAGAAGGAGATACACAGATCAATGAAACAGAACAGAGTCCAGAAATAAAGCCACACAAATATGGTTTAATTGATTTTGTACAAAATCAAATTGATTTTTGTACAAAAAATTGTACAAAAGTACAAAGGTTAGTCAATGAAAATATTCTTTTCAACAAGTGGTACTGGCAGAATCAGACATCTACAATCAAAAAAATGTACCTTGACAAAAGTCTCATACCTTATAAAAAATTACTAAATGAAATATAGATCTAAATGAACAATACATTGGTTTTTGTTTGTTTAGGTAGGCTCCACGCCCAGCATGGAGCTCAGTGTGGGGTTAGAACTCATGACCTGGAGATTAAGACCTGAGCTGAGATCGAGTTGGACCCTAAACTGACTGAGCCACCCAGATACCCCTAAATGAAAAACATAAAGTACAAAATTCTTGGAAGAAAACAGGAAAAAATCTTTATGACTTGAGTTTGAGCAAAAAGTTCTTAGATATTATACTAAATTAATGATTCACAGAAGAAAAAAATTTATCAATTTGAATTCATCAAAATTAAAAGCTTTGGCTCTATGAAACCCATTTCAGGACTAGCTACAAACAGGGAGCAAATATTTACAGATCACATATCTGACAAAGGACTTGTATCTACTGGGGAAGAGCCAGAGCCTGAATACCTTGCATGTTGCCACATAGGCCACAGAGGCAAGTCTTGAACAGCAGCTGAATCTTTGACAGAATGCCTTGTGGTCCACCTGGAACATGAGAGCATGGGAGACCGAAGAGGTGCTGCTACAAGGCCATTTCTCACTGGCTTCCCTATCTACCCAGGAGGCTGTCATGAGCCTCTACTCATAATTTCAGGATTCTTATGGGGTATGAGGCTTTTCTGCCTCCCTAGCATTAAGGCACACACACAGCTATAAAAGTGATTAGCAGCAGCATGGAATGGAATCCTCAGCAACAGAGTGTCCCATCATCCCTGCTACAGTCATCTGGCCTCTTAGTTTCAGTGTCATCCCATACAAAGGCCACAGAGAGCTGGTACCTTTAAGCCACTCATCTTTTCATGCCATTTAAGCAGCAAACTGAGTCAAAAAAGGGCTCATAGCTTCTTTACTGGCTTCTTTACAGCCTGGCTTTGCCGTGTGCTTGACAGTATCAGAATATATAAAGAACTCTTAAAGCTTGAGAAGAACAAGCAACACAACTAAAAAATGGGCAAAAGATCTGGATAGAAGCTTCACCAAAGAAGATATGTGGAAGGAAATTAAGCACTTGAAAAGCTGTTCAAATCATGAGGCATTAGGGAAATGCAAATTAAAGCCGGAAGGCAATACCACTACATACACATTAGAACGACTAAAATAAAAAGTACAGTGCTAGACAAGATGCAGAGCAATTGGAACTCTTGCACTGCTGGTGGAAAACTAAGTGATTCAGGTATTCTGGAAAAACAGCTCGGCATTTCCTAGAAAGTTCGACATACATTTACCTTCATGACCTAACAATTCATTTCCTGGGTATTTAATCTCAGCAACCAAAATGTCCTTAAGTAAGTGAATGAATGAACAAACTGCAGTATATTCATACAGAGACATAGCATTTAGTACTAAAACAAGGAACACCCTATTCACACAACATGAATAAATCTTAAATTCATTTTGCTAAGAGAATGAAGCCATTCTCAAGGAGTTACATACTGTACGATTCCATTTATATGACAGTCTTGAAACGATGAAACTGGAATAACAGAACAGATTGGGGGTAGAGGTACAGAGAGGGTGTGACTATAAAGGGCACAAGGTATTTTTGGGAGGCGGGTAATGGAACGGTTCTGTATCCTGATTGTGGTGGGGTTGCATGAATCTACATGCTAAATTCAGAGAACCAAAAAAGGCAATTTTACTCCATGTATGTATATCAAAAACAGGCATGGTTGCTGTATGTTAATTTAAAAATAAAATTTATAAAGGAAGAAAAAAGAGAGAAGGGAGAACAGTTACAAGAGATTCAAGAGACCCCCCCCCCAAAAAAATGCAATTTGTGGACCTTGTTTGGATCCTGATTTGAACAAACCAACTAGAAGAGGCATTCTTGATACAACCAAGAAAACTTTAATGTCTATTTGGAAGTGTAAGTTAAATTTGTTTTTAAATTATGATGATGGACTTGTGGTTATTTAAAAAAATCTTCATCAGTTAGATATGTATTCTGAGATATACACGTATGGTGAAATAAGATTAAGCTGGGACTTGCTTTAAAATAATTGAGAAAAACAAGTGGGGGAGATACATTGGCAAATGTTGAAGCTAGTGGTTCATGATATGATCTTTACTATTTTTGAATACGTTTGAAGTTTTCTGCAATTTTTCTTAAAAATCGGAAATGAGATTTCAAAAGCAGAGTAGAACTTCCTTTCTACATGTATTATAAAGCAGTAGATATGATAGGCTTACCACTGGTTTCCATCTCAATGTCAAATCTTTCCAGTGACTCTAAATAAATAAATGCTGTGTGTGCCAAAAATAATACTGACCCAAGGAAAAAAAAGCCTCCTAGAAATCTTACACCTTGAGCAATAAACTCCTAAAATTACTAGATTAGTAAAGATTTGCAGCTAGATTTTAAAATAGCATATCGAGACAGTCCCTTTTATATATTACCATTTTCAATGACTCCATCAAAGAAATAAAGAGTGAAAATTTTAGTGCAATAATTATGACTCTAAAAACCTCAGCTAAAAAACAAAATTACTCAGGCTTTTTGATTCTCATTAATTATTTACACAGTATAGCTCTCTTGCTGTGTTGGTCCAGTCTGTTCTTTTGAGAATTCTTATTATTTATCATTTCTTGAGCACTTAGCACAGCATGATATACATGATGACAAATTCCCTCTCTAGGGGACAACAATCAAAGCCACACAAGCAAAACACAAAGATTAGCTATTTAAGAAATGAAAACTAAACCAAAGGTTAAGAAATTCATTCTGAATCCCCCCCCCCTTTTTTTTTTTTGCTTTCAGCTCTAAGCCCATGATACAACACATGCCTCTTTAGGGGCCCCAAAAAAGAGAGAAGTTGGCAAGACAAAATAAATAAATCTAGGAGGTAGAAAACATCCTAGACACTATTCCAAGAAAATATCCTATCTTAGAAATCCTTTCACTCTCTGAGCTCTATAAATTACCGAAACCTATTCCTAGCTCTAGTGGACTGTAATAGCTTTGTGTGTCTATGATTTAGGTCTTCCCAGCAGACTTTTCTGTTCCTTTGCTTTTGATAAAACCACTCTCGCTTCAGGAACTGCCTCCCCCTGTCTGTGTATTCCTGATGAGATTGTCAATCATAATGCACATTTCCTCTACCTTATAATGACATTGTGCTAAAGGCTGTAGACCCAGAGAAGTCCAAGGTCATTTTTACAGACTGTGCAATGAAATTTCTCTACAGGGTCCATTAAAACCTATTTGCAAAATAAGATAAAATAAAATAAAATAAAAATAGAAATAAAAACAAAATACATGGTTACAGTTTAAGTGCTGGCTGAGCTCCAAATCAAGCCTCTGGGACCCTCGCTCCTATAGTTCTTTAGATTGTTGAACTACTCCACAATCCTTTTATCTTTATTTTTGGCCAGTGGGGAGGAGGAGGTAGAGAATCTTCAGCAGGCTCCATGCCCAGCGTGGATGAGGGGCTCAATCTCATGACCCTGACTGAGATCATGACCTGAGCCAAAATCGAGAGTTGGGCACTTAACTGATTGAACCACCCTAGTGCTCCTCCACAATCCTTTTAAGCTGGCACACTTCAGTTTGTGCTCACAATAGTATGAATAAAGTTTTCTTTTGTCATCTGCACCTGAAAGAATCCTGAGACATTAAAAAAACTTGCCCAAGATCCAAGGGCTCCTGTAAGGTAGAGTCATTATTCAAATCCAGGTTTGTCCATCTCTACCCACATAGTAGGCTTTTCCTACTATGCCAATGTACTTTTTATGTGTATGTTCCCAAAATAAAGTTTCTGTAAGACTGAGAAAGGAAGGAAAAGGGGCTGAGAAGCCCTGGGTCAGTCAGTCTAATCCTATATTGGTTTCCTGGTAATAGGGGGGAGATGAAAACCACGAATACTGTAATCTAATAGAAATTTATTTTAAACCCATTTCGCACAGTATTTAATGCATCTGAACAAGAACTCCAGGTGGCAATCATACAAACTTCTACCCAAGAGCAAATCAAAGGTGCGGAATTCTAGGAAAGAACGACATCAAGGTATTTTCTTTTCCCTCTGCTCTACCCAGTTGTAATGGTTGCATTAAAAAATAGTGTTTAATACCAACAGCACCAAATAAATGTTTACGTTTTCATAGTTTATACCTTTATTTGTTTGCTTTAAAAGTATCTTTATTCATTGTTTCATAGATACATGGCTTGTTTTTGGATAATAATGACTTTTAAGTGTCAAATCAAATGTTTCCTCACTTTCCCATCTTACTCACTTTTTAAAATTTTATTTTTTTAAGATGTATTTATCTATTTATTTGACAGAGAGAGATCACAAGTAGGCAGAAAGGCAGGCAGAGAGGGGAAAAGCAGGCTTGCCACTGAGCAGAGAGCCTGATGTGTGGCTCAATCCCAGGACCCTGAGACAAGGGCTGGAGCTGAAGGCAGAGGCTTAACCCACTAAGCCACCCAGGTGCCCCTAAAGATGTTATTTTTAAGTAATCTCCATACCCAACATGGGGCTTAAACTCACAACCCCAAAAGCAAGGTTTGTATGCTCTGTGGAGTGGGCCAGCCAGCCAAGTGCTCCCTCACTTTTCCGTTTTAAATGATTACTTTGTTATTATTGTACTTATCATGACTTGAAATTTTCTTATTTATGTACTTCCTACTTTATTTGTCACAACTTATTTGTTTATTCACTTATTAGCAGGGATCTTGCCAGTTTCATTTGCCATCATATTTTTCAGTTTGGCTTACAGAAGACACAAGGTATTTGCTGGTTTTTTAATGTACACTGTTCCAAAATAAATGTCACTGTTTTGATACCTATAAAGTATACCAATATATTGAAACTAAAGGATGATGCGTTAGTCTGTGTTTGCCTATAAATGAAACTGGGATGAAATCTGTTGAAATCCCAGGTGTTAAATGGGAGAAGTGACCACATTCTCTAGTTGGGTGGGGCTGGGCAATTGCTCAGCTTGAGTCCTAGAAGTTCCAAGGCAGTAAGGCAGCAAGATCCTGCTTCCAGGAACGCAGCTCTTCATTCATCAGAGACCCTGCAGAGGCTTTTGTTTGAAGAAATGATGCCACTGCCTAAAAACAGAGTTAGGATAGGGTGGTATATTTATCCTTCCCTTTCAAAGTCAATGTGCTGTAACTATTATTAATGTTACTATAAACAGTAATTGTAACATAACTGTTGCTGCCTCAATTTGAAAGCAATTATGCTTTTTTAGAATTCTAGGGAGAACCAAAAACCAAGGTTTCTAGAGTCAGAAAATGTTTGCCTTTTAGCTATGTAAATAAAAAATGAAAAGTTAAACCTTGTGCTTGAGAATTTTAGAATCTTCGAATTCAAAGTTTTTCCTACTACTGTATTAATTTCATATTTGATTTCTCTTTCTATAGAGAGAGCATATAAAAACATGCTTAGCATTTCCTCCCTTGCCAGGTTGCATTTCATCTTGAGTAGATTTAAAACCAGATTAGTTGTAATAGGATTCCAGGATGTGGGCAGACATCTACTTGTCATGGATGATCTCTCTTGCAATCAGCTCCTTCATTATTTCGTTGGTACCACCATAGATTGTCTGAACTCGGGCATCCACATAAGCTCTAAATAAATCAGAAGATGACTGAATGAGTAAAGAAAGACATTGGAAATTACAAGTTTTGTCTTATCATGTAACTGTTACTTTAAAGTATTTAATGAAATCCAAATAAAAGTTCTCTATAAATTCCTTTTTTTGTTCACTATGGCATTCAACCTAGGTTTGTATAATTATAAAATTCTGTTAAGATACTGATAATCTGTATAGCTTTGTTTTAGTTTGCTTGATGAGATTACAATTTCAAAATAATATTTACTCATATGCTTCATTTGATTTAATTTTGTAAAACTTAGCACATATAATAGCATTCTAAAAAAGGCTATTTCAGGTTTAGAATGGACAGAATATCTTAATTTCTTGTTATCTTTAATGTTCCCTTAAAAAAGTTGAAATCTACTGGTTTTATAGGAAACAAAAGAGAAAAGAATGTACCTACTTCCTAATGTCTCTTTAGATTCCCGCCACCAAGGCTGCATCAGGAGTATAAACTGATGCTTTAGAAAAGATTACTTCCCACAAAGTTAACAAGTAACTTATTTTCTGGAAATGGTTAATAGTCACTCACTCTGGTAATGTATGACATTAAAATACTGAGTGCCTAAGTCTACTGCCACAAAAAAAAAAAAGGAAAAAAGAAAAAATGTTATGAGGAATTCACTTTTAATAGGAATGATAATAATCATGATACTGTATACTTGTTTTTACCTATTCTCATCTCATTTTATCCTCCCACTTTATCCTCTCATTTTATCCTCTCATATTCTTTAACCTTTATGTTGGCATCAGGGAGGATAAATATTACTATAGTTTTGCACGTAAAGGAACTGAGGTAAAGAGCAGTTATACATGTACTAATTAATGGCTGCTATTTATTGGTCACATAACAGATAATTGGCAGGCTGGAATGAGAATGTAGGTATCTTGCCACTTTGGCAAGTATTTTTTTTTTATTATTTCACAATATTTTCATTGGTCTGGGCATGCAGGACTAGTTATAAGCTTTGGACTTTCCTAGTAGACAAATTCAATGGCATTTTTTTTCAAGCATAGAATGCTTTTATTCTTATTTATTTTAAAAATTTTATTTATTTGAGAGAGAGAGCAAGCAAGAGCATGGTGGGGTGCAGAAGGAGTGTGAGAAGCAGGCTCTCCCCTCAGCAGGGAGCCTGAGATGGGGCTCCATCCTAGGACCCCCGGATCATAACCCGAGTCCAAGGCAGCCGCTTAACCGACGAAGCCACCCAGGCGTCCCTGTTTTTTGTTTTTAATTTAACACCTGAGACAAACTAAATGTGCCAGTTCTCTAGAAACATGACCAATTCTGGACTCTCCATATTTATCATGATAACTTGCAAACAGTGAGCACTCTGTAAATATTTACTGATTTAGTATATTAGAAAGGAATTTTAGAGTCTCAATACCTACTTTTTGATGAAACTTGAAATATGAAGACATTTGCAATTTCAAATATATTTTTTCTTTTGAACAGCTTCCATGGTTGCCCACAAAACCCAGCACTTGCATGTAGAGAGCCTACCTAGCATTTCAGCCTACTTCAGCAATGCTTTTAGAAATTTTCGGACTGGGCTTTTTTTTTTTTTTTTTCCACATTAAGGAAGTTCCAATGGAGTAGGTAAAGACAGAGATCAGTAGACCTTTTATAGGTTACTAATTAAATTAAGTCATCAACTAAAATTAACAGAGAAGGGCAGCAGAAGGAATGTTTAACCACACAGTGATGAAGCTCTGTATCTCAGGCTATTCTCCCCAGCAGTGCAGAGGAGTCTTGAAATGGCATAGCTCAATATGCCTCACTTCTCACAGACCCCAAGCCTAATGAGTAAGACTGAAAAGTTCACATGTTTAAGACCAGTTATTTAAAAACAAACAAAAAAAAGTGACAAAACAAAAAAGCAAAACAAACAAAAAACCCCAAACAAAACTCAAAACACATACACACACACACACACAAATAAAACAGCTTAATTCAAGGATATAGGAAACACAATTAGAATGATTTTTTTTTCTCTCAAATTAAAGTCTGTGCCCTACAACCACATACGGCCTAATATGTCTAATCAGCTTTTCGATATTATCTACTGTTCTCTCTTCCTAACTTATGAAAAGTTCTTTCCTCATATCTTTGGGGAAGAGAAATAGCAGTCTAGTTTAAAAGTTCATACTATCTTTGAACTAACAAACCAGCCAAGAAGGGGATTAGTATTCCTGAAAGGAAATATAAGCCTCTCAAATTGAAACCAGGCATTTCAAGTAAGCCATCAAGCTACAATATTTGCTTGCTACTGACCTGAAGGAATGGCCTCTAAAAAAACAGAGAACAAGACTTACTCTGCACTCTGATCTTGGGCCATGTGGATGGGGGACTCATCTTCACCTCATATACCCTCTTTGGAACCTGAACTAGACTAGACAAACACTGAGCGAATACATGTCTACATTTCCAGCAGAAGTTGTAATGACACAGTCAAGTAAAAGAATATAGATATGCATTATGGTCTTACTTTCTTACCATTGTGAATATTGTGAATAAGATGCATTAATAGTGTGAGTAAAACATGAAAATGCACAAAAAAAAATTCCAGTGATGATTTAATTTGTGCTAGCATAACTCAGTGTTTATTTCTTATTTCATGACTATACAAAGATAAAAAAATAAATCTGCATTTGATTAAGGCTCATTTGAAGTAGTTCTGAAGGGATATACCAAAATCCAAGTCCAGGGATTAACAAAAAAAAATCTGTATCTACATCTAGATCAAGATATAGACATACATATACGTATATATAAGAGTATATATATATATGAGTGTATATGTATATGTATGCCTATGATTGAGCTACTTCATATCTACATTCCCAAAGAAAGGAAAAGCCATAGCTGTTGCTGAGTTTTTATAAAAAGTCATAAATTATACATACCCTGTGATTAAAGCCTTCTCAACTGTCCCAATGGCTACAGAAAATTAGTAGATTATATCTATGCTGGAGCTTCTGTTCTTAATGTAACTTAACTAAAATGTTTAATTTTCCTCATTAAAGACCATAAGTATATCAAATGTTTTCAATTCTGTTTGCCAAAACAATAAATTTGAAAGTCAGTCTGAATACTAGTTTCATAATTTTCCCCTTCAGATAGTCTGTATTTAGATTACAATTAGAAGAGAAAAAGTTTTTAGAAGCCCATAGCATTCACATTCTCAGATCCAGAACTCAACTGGACTTCTTTCCAGTTTCAGTTATAAAATGTCCTTGGGAAAGTTTTATAAACTGAAAATTTTGCTAAGTGAGAGGAAAATTTTCTAGAGCAAAATGAATAATCAAATATTTAAAATACGAAAACTTAAGCCTTTTCATATTTGTTTTTTTCTGAAGTGCCAATTTTTTTTTAGTTCTAAAAAGTTATATTTTAGGGGTGCCTGGATGGTTCAGCAGTTGAATATCTCACTCTTGGTTTCAGCTCAGGTCATGATCTCAGGGTCATGAGATCAAACCCAGTATTTGGCTCATGCTGACTTGAGATTCTCTCTCTCTTTCTCTGCCCCTCCCCTGCCTCGTGTGTGTGTGTGTGTGTGTGTGTGTGTGTGTGTGAGAGAGAGAGAGAGAGAGAGAGAGAGAATGAGAGCACGTGAGCACTCTTAAAATAAGTAAAATCTTTAAAAAATAAAATGAAAATAAAAAGTGATATTTTAAAAGAAGACAAATAACTGACAGGTATATGAAAAAATGTTCATTGTCATCAATCATCAGGCAAATGCAAATCAAAACCACAATGAGATATCACCTCACACCTGTGAGGATGGCTATTAACAAAAAAAACAAAGGGAAACAGGTGTTGAAAAGAATGTGGAGAAATTGGAACCCTGCACACTGTTGGAGGGAATACAAAATGGGGCAGCTGCTGTGGAAAACAGTATGGAGGCTCCTCAAAGAATTAAATAGAACTACCGGGATACCTGGGTGGCTCAGTTCCTTAAGCCGCTGCCTTCGGCTCAGGTTCTGATCCCAGGACTCTGGGATCAAGTCCCACATCTGGCTCCTGGCTCAGCAGAGAGCTTGCTTCTCCCTCCCACTCTGCCTGCTGCTCTCCCTGCTTGTACTCTCCCTCTCTGTTAAATGAATAAATAAAAACCTTAAAAAATTTCTTAAAAAAAAAAGAACTACCATATGATTTTTAAAATCCCACTTCTAGGTATTTATTGCAAAGAACTGAAATCAGGACCTCCAAGCAATATTAGCATTCACATGTTCATTGCAGTACTATTCACAATAGCCAAGATGTGGAAACAACCTAATGTCTATGCACAGATGAATGGATAAAGAAAATGGAATGGAATACTATTTAACCTTAAGCCAGAAGGAAATTCTACAATAGGCGACAACTTGGATGGACTTCAACATTCTGTTAAGTGAAGTAAGCCAGTCACAAAAAGACAGATATTGTGTGATTCCACCTCTATGGGGTATCTAAATAGCCAAATTCATAGAATCACAGAAGAATGATGGTTGCCAGGAACAAAGGAAGGGGATAATGGGGAGTTATTAATCAATGGGCTTAAAGTTTCAATTGAGCAAGATGAGTAGGCTTCAGAGGTCTGTAGTACAATGTTGTACTATAGTTAACTGTTCAGTATGGAGCACTTAAAAATTTGTGAAGAGGGGGACACCTGGGTGGCTCAGTTGGTTAAGCGGCTGCCTTCGGCTCAGGTCATGATCCCAGCATCCCGGGATCGAGTCCCACATCGGGCTCCTTGCTCGGCAAGGAGCCTGCTTCTCCCTCTGCCTCTGCCTGCCACTCTGCCTGTGCTCGCTCGCTCTCTCTCCATCTCTCTCTCTGACAAATAAATAAATAAATAAAACATTTAAAAAAAAATTTGTGAAGAGGGTAGATCTGATGTTAAATATTCTTACCACAGGAAACTAAAATAATTAATAGTCAATGCAAATTAAAGGAAGAGTAATAATCTATTTTCTACCTGTTACATTAGCATAAGGTTTAAAAAGCAATAACATTCACACTTTAGGAAGATAAGCTATCCTCAAAGTTTTTTCATTTGGGTATGAGTTGCTACTAACTAGAGAAAATAATCAGGCAATGTATTAAAATTTAAAATATGTATACTTTTGAACTAGCAATACTACTTTTGGAACTCTGTCCTGTTGTAATTAAAAACACATGTATCTAAGACAAATGTTTAAAGGTGTTTTGTTGTCATAGTAAAAGAGTTTGTTTGTTTGTCATAGTAAAAGAGTTGAAATGACCTGTGTAATTATGGTTAACCAATAAATAACCAATAAAATGCAGTATCATTCGACCATAAAGAAGGTGATATTAATCCTTCTGTATAATGATTCAAATAAAGCCACACTTTACTATTCTGTTCCCTTTCTTTAAAAAAGATAACATCCTGGTGGCAAGCGGATACCATGAAGCTGTTTCATCTTCTTGAACACACTCTGTAGGCAGGTGACAAACACAAAGGTTTTACGTCTCTTTTTCCTCTACGCTCAATGTAGAAATACGGTAAAGAAATTCTTCTTTTCCCGCACATCATACTCACTTTGCAATTGGGTACTCCCACATGTATCCCCAACCTCCATGGAGCTGGACACAGTCATAAGCTACACGGTTTTGTAACTCAGATGCCCTAGATGACCGAAATAAAAGGCAAAAAGGAACGTTTGAAATGGATTTTCACAAAGTGCTTCACAATCAGGAAACAAATTATTTCTGGCTGTTTAAATACATACATTTATCAAACAATTACAACTAGACATATTAGCCAACCAGAGAAGATTGACATAAATTATATATGAAATAAAACTCTGGACAATTTTCACATAATGAATACTTTCTTCACCAATTAGTTCTGGCTGGGTTTTTGGTAGGGCTAAATAAAATATGGAAAGCACAGACTAGTAGGTTTTGGCGACTTTAGGCCTGAAAAGGACAAAGTAAAAACCTGATTTGGGTCTAATTAATTTAGATTCTTTGTGTGATATAAGTAACTATATAGTTATGCAGCCCATCTAGTTCCTTCTGCCTTGTAAATATGTCTTTTTCTCCAAAGACATCAATTCTACCTGAAGGTTACAATTCTGAATTTATAATTCTGAATTTATTTATTTTTAAATTTTATTTGTTTATTTTGACAGCGAGAGATCACAAGTACGCAGAGAGGCAGGCAGAGAGAGAAGAGGAAGCAGGCTCCCCCCTGAGCAGAGAGCCCGATGTGGGGCCCCATCCCAGGGCCCTGAGACCATGACCTGAGCTGAAGGCAGAGGCTTTAACCCACTGAGCCACCCAGGCGCCCCCTGAATTTATTTTATTCTGAAGGTTACAATACTGAATTTCAGACTGTGAAAAATTTTTTTTTAAGGATTTTCAGAAATAAACTGAAAGTAAAAGTAAAAACCCAAGTGGAAAGACTACTATTAAGGTACACACCATCATATAGGAAACATGTTAAAGATTATTTGGGTATTATTATTCCCAAAGCATATGAAATACTTGAGAAATATTCTTGACCTATCATAATAATTTTAACTACCATTAAAATTCATAAGATAACTGGTAGAGATTTTATCCATCTTAAGATAAAAATATAAGTTCAAAATGCTTTCAACGTATTTTATTTTTTTCCTCTTAAAGTAATGTCTGCCCACAACATGGGACTTGAGCTCATGACCCTGAGATCAAGAGTCACATGCTCTACTGACTGAGCCAGCCAAGAGCTCCATCTATTTTTCAATAGTGGAAAACATAAAGTAAAAGTAAGCATAGCCACATTTTCTCATTTAAAGTAATTTTTAGGGGCGCCTGGGTGGCTCAGTGGGTTAAAGCCTCTGCCTTCGGCTCAAGTCATGATCCCAGGGTCCTGGGATCAAGCCCCGCATCAGGCTTTCTGCTCGGAGGAGAGCCTGCTTCCTCCTCTCTCTGCCTGCCTCCCTGCCTACTTGTGATCTCTCTCTCTCTCTGTCAAATAAATAAATAAAATCTTAAAAAAAAATAATTTTTAACTCAAGTCATAGGACAGGTGAGGATGTTCCTAATATAAGAGTAGCAATATAATGATTAACAGATAGAGCTCAGGGGGCAGCAATGTTTGGAATCCTATACATTTTTGTTTTTGTTATTTTAGTGAAATATTTACTGGGTTATAACTAGTTGCTTCCTCTGCTCCAATGTGAAGTAACAGTATGTCTTTAAACTTAGTGTTTTCAAAGATCAATAAGGTCAGTAGCTACCTGAATATCTCTTTTTCTAAAATTATCTAGAAATATTTTACACTTTTTTTCAACTGGTCAAAGAACTTGCTATAAACGTAAATGTCCAATGTCTCCCCCAAAGTATAAGTTCCTAGTAATCTCACATCAACTTCAACCTGGCAGTTTTATTATTTTGGAATTATTACATAAAGAACTATCCTGCATATTTCCTCATTCTATTTCTGATGGAAATGAACACAAGTTAATGAATAATGACAGGAATTTTTTTCTAGGCTATTTTTGGGCTAATGAGATGTGAGAATGTTTGTTTTTAAAACAGGAAACCAAGCCCATTTCCAGAATCTGATTTAAACTATGTTCTTGCATCTTAAAATACAAGGAGTCTCTTTTCAATTAACTCATCTTTATTTACTTATTTATTTTTAAACTCATCTTTAATACCAGTGAAAAGTCTTTCCAAGACTTAGGACATTTTCCCTTTCATTTAATAGAGCATGTGCAACATTTGATGGGACAATCAATTTTTCAGAAATTTTTCTTAGATCTAGACAACACTTTAGAGAAATGCAATCCAATCTACTCATTTCACAGATATCAAAATGTTGATCCAGAAAGAATTAAATTTAATTACAGTTATTTAATGAAAGAATTGGGATGCAATCTCAGGATTCTGTCTTACTATTCTTGTTTGGTCTCATTACAGGGCCACTTGTCAGATAATTTGAAATTAAACCAGTACTTGAATGAACTAATCAGTCACCCTTCTTCAGTATCTTAATATCTTATTTTCAATAGCAAGCTAAGTTAAATCAACTTGAGTAATTTTTAGCACATTATATATAGGCTTAATGAGACCTTCCAGTATTTTTTTTTTAAGTTGGTTCTTACTGTTAGTTTTTATTTTCACAGCCTTCTTCCTTTAAGACCCTCAAGGCTGAGTTTAAAGTTGGAAGAATCCCATAACAGTCTGTGCAAAAACCACGTTTTAATTACTGAAGCATGCATACCAATATTTCGCCATGGAGGCAGTGGCAGAGTCCAGACGTTTCTTTTCACGCAGCTGGAGACAGCTGTCCACAAAAGCTCTGGTTACACAAATTTGTGTTTTTAATTCTGCTAGCTTATGTTGCACTGTCTTGAGTTTGAAGGAAATTAAAGGAAAAAAAAATGAGCATAAAAAAGAGCATATTTACAGTCACCCAGCATATGAAAAATTATATAACAGAAGATCTTTAGAGCAAAACAAAAGTGGAATTACCAGTTTTTTTTTTTTCCTCCAAAAGAGGCATGTTAAACTAAATAGCTTAAATTTAAAACACACTATACTCATTGCTAGAAAAACCTGTACTAAAAGAGATAAATACATAAACAACATCTCATTTTTTGGATTTAAAAATTTAGACCATTTAGGGAAACTGCTTGAAAAACAGCATGGCGGGGCACCTGGGTGGCTCAGTGGGTTAAGCCGCTGCCTTCGGCTCAGGTCATGATCTCAGGGTCCTGGGATCGAGCCCCGCAT